>JARHVA010006688.1:600000-852980 GCA_037957365.1 Torreya grandis | reverse complement strand
ATTGATTATGGAGGGTGCACTAGTTGTGTAATGAACATTTTTCATAATTAAAGTAATAAATCACAATATAACTAAAATATAAAAAAAATATGATAAGCCACTTTGAGGGGATAAACTCTAAATCCTTACAATAAGATATAACTCACATATAACCTACTTTGAATGATCCACACTCATCCCTATATATAGAATTAATGGGGAGTCACACCCATTCATCCCATCCTTACATATTGATAAGTCAGATTAAATTAATAATTAACTAATGCATATAAATACAAATGAAGAGTGTGTCATGGGTTAAGGACTTAACATGACCCCTCACTTCAAAACAATGTTTCCCTCAATGTTAAACAACTCTAGATGGTGTTGTATAAATGTTACTAGAATTTGAGTTAGGTATGTCTTCCTCTTTACCGCATTTGGTCACATCAGCTTCATCATCATTGGCCCCTATAATGTATAATAATTTATTCTCAAAACACTTATGAACTTTGATACATTTTCTATCATAATTGGAACATAATCCTTTTTCCTATTTCTCTATAATTTGGTGAGGAGTCAATATTATAGGTTGAGGGAAGGTTTGTGTAGGACCCAAACATTCTTCAGTAGTAGTGAAATCCCTTTAGTTGACCATATCTATTTACTCTACCCTATTATAAAATACCATGGATTTAGATATAGTGCTTGGATTAAAAATTCAAACATCTAGTTAGTTTATGTCCTTGAGACCACCCAAGAAGATATCATTCATGTTGTCATCTGAGATATCATCCAACCTCAAAGATAAATTCTAAAATTATTGAATAGAGTCTTTGACTGAACTTGATTTTTGTAGCTTTGATAATTAGCTAAAGTAGTTTTTTGTTACACTATGATGGTAGTGCATTTGTATCTTATCCATGAACATTGACCAAGTAATAGTAATACAATTATTTTAATTTTGAGTGCAAAGCCATCGATATCAAATATAGTATTATGGATTCAAATACAAGGATGCTATAACCACCTTTTATCCAAATAAGATCTAATGTACATTGAAAAAAATTCCATTTGGTTGATCCAAGTAAGGGTATACTTCCCATGGAGTCATGTTTCTTACATGCAGTGGATTTGGATTTGTTTGGCTTTGGCTCGAAGATCCACCTAGGTTGGGTTGTGAAATATATGGACCCAAAGATCCACCTTGTTTGGCTTGAGTATTAATGATTTTTGATTAGTTTTAAGTATGTTGAAAAACATTCATATTTATACCAAGTTTTTTATGAGATCATCTAAGAATTGATTGATTTAATCTACTTTATTTGTCATCTCTAATTGCAACCCTTGCATACTAGTTTGTATGCCTTGCATATCATACTCCAACTGACTCACTTTATGATCAATTATATAAAATTTAATTACCATAGATCCACCTTGTAACTCCAAATATTATTTTTGATTATTTCTCCCTAGAGTTTGAACATCTTTTTCCCTGGCCCTAGTCTGTGGTCCTACCATAAATAGGCTTGATAATGTCAAACTTGATTTTTACCATTGAACCAACTTTGACCAAGAGATTTGGAAACAATGTTGACCCCAAATATTAAAACATGAATAATGGACCTACCATAAATTTATTCAATCTTCTAAAAATATAATAAAATTATAAAAATTCCTTAAATTATGGATTGTAGAGAAATTTTATGAAAAAAAGTAAAAAGGTAATAACTCTTGTAAAACTAATCTTAAAATCTCAAAATGTTTATTGTGGATGCCTTATATGATGGTCCAACTTTAGTAAAAAAAAATTACTAAAAAACCACATTGGTTGGATAGATATAATGGAAACAAATTTCTATGCCCAAATTGATGCTTTGGTACCACTTGTAATGAACTTTATTCACAATTAAAATAATAAATCACAATATAAATAAAATATAATAGAATATATGCTAATACACTTAGAGGGAGAAACCTATAAATCCTTACAATAAGATATAACTCACATATAAGCTACTTTAAGTGAGCCACATTCATTCCTCTATATATATTTAATGGGGAGAGTCAAACCCATCCATCCCACCCTTACATATTGATAAGTCGTCCTAAAGTAATAATTAACTAATGAATGCAATTACAAATGAAGAGAGTGACATGGCCTTCAAAATCTACATTTGATAAACCCTATGGATACAAGGCTAAAAATATAAGCAATATGTGTATATGCAAGTTGGTCAAAGCAGTAATGAATAACTCTCAAATTGACTAAATTACTTGGAAAATTAGCAAGATGGGATCATAAAGTATAGATTAGAACCAAAATACCAAACATGTAATGATAAAATGAATAAAAATGAATGTAAAACATACTAAATAATGTGAACAAGCATGTAAAACATTGTAATTAAATGAAATATCAATGTAATAAAAATCCAACAAAGATATGTAAGTAAATAAATGTAATATCATATAAGATAATCATATCAAATGAAGTATGAAGAAAACATAAATGCCTGAAAATTAAATGTAAGTGAAAATACAAGAAAATAATTTCAAGTCAAACATAAATAAAGGCATCTCTCTCTCTCTCTCTCTCTCTCTCTCTCTCTCTCTCTCTCTCTCTCTCTCTCTCTCTCTCTCTCTCTCTCTCTCTCTCTCTCTCTCTCTCTCTCTCTCTCTCTCTCTGTGTGTGTGTGTGTGTGTGTGTGTGTGTGTGTGTGTGTGTGTGTGTGTGTGTGTGTTTGCACATGCACATGCATCCTATGTAAGATAAGTGAAATCAAACAAGAACAAAAATAAAAAATCTCTAAGGAATGATAACTCAAACTTAGTGCTTGTACTAAAATGTGATGCAAGAAAACACAACCACATAATGAAATGGATACTATGATAATGAGATGGTTTAGTAATTCAATGTGAATGAATGTTTGTGAGGGAAATGTAGTCTTATCTGAGGTAATAAAATGTAAATCAAAAACTATAAGCTAAGAGGCATAAGAAGGAAAATGCGATCAAGGATGTGATCATCTAAAAATAATACCCAACAAGGGGATAGATAAAATAATGTGATGTAGCTAAATAATTTGAGACACCATATGGGTGATATGAACATCCTTTAATACACACTATACAAGTGGGAGAGGCTAAGAACTATCGACATCAAATACCTAAGACACTCAAACTAGTGAACACAAAAATTGGGCTGATAAGTGAATTACATAGATCATCTCATAAAGGTTATATGTATGAAAATTAAAATGGTTCCTACATTCCCACAACATGTTCCCCATTCCTCAGGACCCCTTATAGAGTCTTCAATATACTATTAATATTGGGTATTTATGTGACAAAGTATGTAACACTATAAGTATACAATATAATTAGACCCCATACCCTAGTCTACCCTAGTCTACTGGCCTATCACATCCCAATGGACCTCGACTCTATCATGAGAATAACTATGGAGTTTAAGTTTCAACTAGGATATGAGATGTGCCAAATATAGATCATGTATTTTAGTGTGATCTAACTTTTAAGATTGTATTTATCTTTTGATCATTACATTTTTCTTATATGATATGGATTTTAACCCTTTTTTATTTTTTAATTCCTCCTTTATATGGATTTGTGAAAGAAAACATGGATGAAATAGATAGCTAACTCAAGATAGATTACACTTAGTCACTAGAGAGAAGGACTAAAAGACCATGGTGTCTAAGGACTCCTATAATTGTCCATAAGTGTGTAATCTCAAAACTAACTTATGTGTGCCTCAAATGAAAGGAAATAAGGTAAATATGGGAATCATGAGAGATCCATCGATGTAATAAGTGATACAATGAATAATATGCTCATAGCTGATCACAAGGAAATAAAAGATTACCTTGAGAGGGACAATGACATGCTATGATAGTCATATCACTATGGAAGTTATGTTAGCCTACAAGGGATATAACATAAGAACCAATGAAATTAGTAGTCATCCCAAAAGAGGGGGAAGGTAAATGGACATCCCAAAATAGGGGAAATATAAATTATGGCCTAGGAATAAAAAAGAGACTAAGGCAATAATGACAAAAAGTGATAAAATTAAAATCAATGAAAAACCCAAAGAAGCTACCTAAGAACCACAAGGGAAATAAAGGTTGAAATTAGTGTGATATAAAACTAAAGAACCAAAAATTAAATAATGGTGTAAGTAATATGAAATAAAATGAATTAAAATATGCACAAAAGAAGAAGCATGAGACAAAAGTAATGATCAAAATCTATGATAATATCTATATCAAATATAAGCATGTGAAATACAAGCTTGTGTTTCTCAAAAGGTTTATTGAAGTTGAATTTATTTATGATTGTGCAATGTATAAGGAGAGAGAGCATCATATTATGCTTGAAAGTATAAGTTTATGTAGGGATGGGCATTGAAATATGCCCCAAAGTCTAAAGTGACATGTGGAAGGGAATAATAAGATGCTCCAACATGTGATGTGGAGTGAGGTGAAATTGAATTATTATAATGAATGACATCAGGTTGGTTGAATTAGTTTGATGAATCTTAACTATTAGAATGAATTGCATCGGGCCAGCTGATGTAGTTTGATGAATTACATCAGGCTAGTTGATGTAGTTGGAGACAAGTAAAGGTGTTGATATGCTATATTTTAAGTATGTTTAAATTGACAGGAATTTTAGGAGAGTTATTATGAGGTATATATTAATGTGGGTTTTATGCACATCCTAGAAAACTTACGAGGAAACTTATAACATTTTAGGATCTATGAATGAAGATTCAATCCAATGCATGAGTTTTGGGATATTGGGTTTTGTAAATAACCTGTTGGTGGAATAGAATGGATCGACTAAGGATGAATCTAAATCTACTTGAGAAGAGTGGATAGATGATGGATATAACCTAAAAAAGGTCTTGTAGTATAGGATTATTAAGGATATTATTAGCTTTTTCTTGTTAGTGGAATTATAAAACCCCAATGTTAAACAACTCAATGAAAGAAAAAACTACTTGCCTAAGTACTTGGGTGAGAAATAACAAAACTAAGGACAAATACAATTAAAAAATAAAGATAACAAACTACCTTTACCTCCCTTGTCAAATGATGTTTGTTCATTGGCATGTAAGTATGGTCATGATTGGCTTGTGTGTCTAATGGAGTCCTTTGTCAATGTATTTGCCTTGTGGGAAACACCTCTCCTTATCCACTTGTGGCTTGGATTGGATTAGCTTGGAAACATGAATATTTATATAATCAATTTATCATTATAATTCTACACAAAGTAGCTGTTTGAACAATGGCCTTGGAACTTGTATTTATAGGTTATCCAACCTACCCAAACTCAAATGTAGTTAGGTTAGATTTAACCATGGTTAGGTTTAGTTTAACTATGGTTAGGTTAGGGAGGGGATAAGAAATTAATATTTGGGATAGAGATCCCATTATTAAGCATGGCTCTCCATTTCTAAATTTAAGGCTTTAATGGAGATATTTATAATTCCTTGACTTTGAGGATGATGACATCATCATGACCTCAATTTTATTAGAATTTATTTTTTATAAAATTGATATTCACTAACTAAACATGGAAATTTCACTTAAGCAATTAATTGGATTTGATTAATTAATTAATTTTGATCAGGGTTTTGGCATTTTAGGAATTGTTTAAGTGCCCCACTTAATGGGCCCAAAGGCCAATTTGTCGATTTCCTAGGTTATAATTTGATTGGAGATGAATATATGGGAGGTTATTATTTATTATAGGATAATACCCCAAATAGGGATGCTTAAACATAGTTTTGGGTACTTATTTAAAATGTGTAGATGAAATTGGGACATCCAATGACTTATAGGCTTAATTTGCACTATTTGGTAAAAATCAATGTGAAATTTGGTTGAAACATGGTTGTGGAAAAAATGGGGTGTCTACAATTTTTTCCTATTTGAGTAGGTGTTGAAAGACACATTATACAACAATGTCTTCTCAAATAATGATAAGTTGTTAATGCCTTGGCTAATGCCCTAGAAGGTGATGGATGAGCTTTGAATGCCCCATTAAGGGTATCAAACATTCCCTCAAAAATAATAAAATGACACGATCTATAGGTAATAGGGGTAGAAATATTGATTTTGCCAAAGGTGGTTATAATTAGTAGAAAAGTGATTTTCCCTATTAGAGTGGATGGGTTGAGATAATGATTTGTCCAAAGGCGGTTGTAATCATTGGCATAGTGAAAATACCCCAATAGGGTGGATACAAGTGTGATACAATTTTACTTTGCCTTAGTAGGGTGGATATGACTAGTGAAGGTCTAAATAATTTTCCCCATTATGGAAAATCATCAAAGGAAGCCTACATAATAAATCCATACTCACATATTAATAATAAGCTAGCACATAGGATAGGCATGAATTTGGGTTACCTGTTAGTATGGAGTTACACATCCTAACTAGTAGTGATTGATATTCATTTGTGAGTTTATTAATATGTGTTTGGGTGATGTTTGGGATATGCCAATTGTAAACAAGGATAATTATTTCCCATTGCATCATTTTATAGATTCATTGGCCTCATTTTTGTTGTAACTTATGATACCAGGTATCATAGTTGTAGACAACTATAATAACAATATTATCCCAAGCATGCAAAACTAAATTTAAATGAAAATACAAATCACTTAGGTGTAACATATGACCAATCAATCCAAAATGAATATAATGCAATAAACTAAGTGTAGGAATGAATACAAATTCACAACTCATGTATAATATATGGATAATCAGGACTTAAGTGTAAATAAAGTGTAATAATCCTATGGGATCCACAGGGAAGGGAGGCACAAAAATACAATGTAAATTAAAAAATAAAATAAATCAAGCCCAAGTTGTAATCAAAACTCAAGTGTAAACTAATTTTCCTTAGACACATAACACGCAAAAGGAAAGAAACCATAAAGCAATAATAAATTACTCTAAGGTGCATGAAATAAATAACTAAGCTAAAGTAATGCACTAAAAAAATGATTTCAAGAAAAATCAATAGGCAACCTAAGTTAAGACAAAAGAACAAACAACTAATCTAACTACAAATGAACAAACCACTAATGTAACTATTTATACACATGTAATATAAGTGTTACACTTGGCATAAAGGTTACTCCTAGGTGATAGGGAATTATCACATTATAACTATAAGGGGAAATAGAATAAATAAGAAGGATGGCTGAGCTAACTCCAAATGCATAAGGCAAGTGGACATAGCCTATATAGTCCCATGGACACAATATCTAACATGTAATTTAGGACAAATGTAGTTCTCCTAGGATATGGGATAGAAGAAAAGGATGATAAGTAAAAGAACTTATTTAGAGAAAAAATTGGGAATGGGATTGAAAAATAACAAGAGTGTACATGACTTGAAAATGGAGAGAGTGTATAACAAGAGGAGTTGATGCTCACAATTGTGAGAACTTTAGGCACAGGAAGTCATAAAACATAAGAGCATGATTTATTTTAAAACCAATATAAAAGATAAGAGATGAGCACTTATAAATAAACATGGTTCATAATGTGCACTATGTCTAAGGTTGAGGATGAAAATAAGCTCACAAAATGGTGAGAGCATAATTAACTCAAAAATGGTGAAAGTATTAGGAGACAAACCTAGAGGAAGGAAAGATCTAAGAGAATGATGAATTAAATCAATCACCAAAACCAGCTGAGCTAACTCTAAATGCACTAGGCAATTAGACATTGACTACATAGTCCCATGGACACAAGGTCTGACATAGACTTCAAGCCAAATGTAGTTCTCTCAAGATATGGGATAGAATAAAATGATGATAAGTAAAATAACTTCCTTAGATAAGAAAGTGGGAATGGGCTCACAAAATGATGAGATATTTCATGACTTGTAAAATGGTGAGATCATAAAACAAGAGGAGTTGACACTCACAATTGTGAGAATGTTAGGCAGAAACACGAGAGAATGATTTAGTTTAAAACCAAACTAATAGATAAGAGACGAGTGCTCATAAATGAACTTGGTTCATAATGTGCATCATAATAAGATCATAAAATAGAGAAAGCATAAATAAATTGAAAAATGGTGATGATGTTAGGAGATAAACCTAGAGGAATGAATGATCCAAGAGAATGATGAATGAAATCAATCATCAAAACAGGTCGAGTTGACTCCAAATACACTAGGAAATTAGATGTTTCCTACATAGTTCCATGGACACAATGTTCAACATGGATTTCAAGCCAAATATAGTTCTCCCATAAATGGGATAAAATAATATAAAAAAATGGAACATGTAAATGGAAATGGTCACAATGAGATCCATGTGAATGCTTTAGTTATAACTTCTAACGAGGAGATACACATCCTGAGTGGCATGGATTTAATATAAATAGCGAAATGTTGAAGGCATGTTTAGATATTTTTTAACATTTTCCATCTTTCTAGGCATCTTAACTCAATGGAGAATTATGAGACATATAATGGGTTAACTCATAAAATTGTAAGAGTGTGGATTAGGAAAAATTGAGTGGCCATTAATGTATCAAGTTCAAATTCATAATGCACATAAAAGTGACTCATGAAATGATGAGAGAGCCTACTAAAATTTATCAAAAAATGGTGAGAATATTAGAATAAGGATGTCCAATATGACCTCAAAAATATTGAGCACTGCCTACATAGTCCAAATGGACCTAAAGCCACTATAGTTCCTCCCTATAATGGAGGATCTAATTAGGTAATAACAAGTTCATGAATAGGTAAATGGCATAAGTATGGAATAATGATGAGACAATATGGGTAAAATGGGTTGCTCCTAGGTTATAGGAAATAAGGGCACTAGGTTTGTGATACTAATTTTCCCAAAGGTGGTTAGCATCAATAGCATAAGAAATGAGATAAAATGTGACAATAATTAAGGATGCAATTGGGAAACCACTGTCATACTACCCCAATATGTTGTCTCTTTCTAAAAGAATGTGCTCAAAGAATCAAAAGATTGAATCAAATAATGAAACTTCATCTAAATCCAATCATAGAAGGTTACCTAAGTATTAATGGATCAAAACCAAGGTTAAAAAGGGTGGGAAGGTGAGGGAAACAACTTCAGCCAATAGGGAAGGTATGGGAGGAATAATATATGATATGGTATAAAGAAGGTGATATTATGGTATAGATTGAATGATACTCATAGACAATACCTCAAACCTCTCAAGAAAAATAATTCTTGAGATGTATTATGTTCATGGATTCATCAAAATAATCTCATTTTCGTGTAACTAGTTTGTATGCTCTAGAGCCATAGTTAATAACAATCACATAAGGTCCTATCCAATAAAGATTGAACTTGCCTTTCTTCTTTTTCTCAGTAGTGGTGTTCTTATGGTTTTCTTTGAGGATAAGATCACCAAGCTCAAAATGTTTATGCTTCACACATCTATTATATTGGCCATGTATATAGTTTTGGTATGCTTGAAGGCTATTCATAGTAGCCATGCATTTTTTCATCTATTAGTTCTAGCTATTACAAAGGAGCTAATTTGTACTCCTCATCATCAAGAATACGCTTAAATGAAATGCATATAGAAGGAAAATCAACCTTGATGGGAAGATTGGACTTAGTGCCATAAATAAGGGAATATTATGTGGTTCTTATTGGTGTGAAATAAATACTATGGTAGGCCCAGAGGGTGCAAAAGATTTACAAGTGATAATCATGGCTAACATCATTGATGATCTTCTCAATAATATTAACAATGGTATTTTTATAGGCCTCTACTTAGCCGTATCCTTATGGGTAATATGCAATGGAAAATTGTCGGGTAATATTAAACTTGATATTGAGTGCCTTGACATCCTTATTTTTTAACAAACCTCCATTATCAAAAATAATGTCAAATGGGATACCATTATGGTAAATGAGATGGTTGAATATGAATTTGGAAATTTATTTGCCTATCACATAAGTGAGGGGTATATATTGAACCCACTTAGTGAAGTACTCAGTAGCAGTAAGGATATGGTTATGGCCATTCAAAGAGGTAAGGTTAGTCTTCCCTATGAGATTGAGTCCCCACATTAAGAACAACCATGGAATGGTCATCAATTTTAGTGTTCATGTTGGATCATGGATCAAATTTGCATGCCTATAACATTATTTACATATTTTAACACAAGTAGTTGAATTTGCTTCCATGGTTGGCTAGTAATAACTAGTACATAAGAAATTTTTGGAAAGGATGGCCTCACTGGTATGGGCCCCATAACCTCCTTCATGAACTTCCCTCAACACTAATAATATTATATTAAAGTTAAACAATGAATCATAATTATATAAAAGCTTCTTTGGTGGAACATGGATCCAAGTAAGGTATTGTGAGAGGCTTGGTGTGTGAAGGAATTTTATTTCTTATGTTAAAGGCCTGGTGGAAGGATTTGGTCATGGAGGTAATTATATACTTTAGAATACTAAATAGAACTTGGACCAATAATATTAAATATCATTTCAATGACTGAAGGTTCATGAGAAGGTGATAAAAGATGTTAAATAAGGAACTGGTAGTCTCTTGCCTTATTCATGTTTTTGATCAAGAACTAATTATAACCTTGGCATATGTTGTCATGTTATTAGCCTGAGGTACTTGTTCAAACTAAATGTGAGTAATATACTACTTAAGAGTTTCCACCATTGATTTATAAGGTACCATCTTATCATCTTTGTTTTGGAATTGGTCTTTTCCCTAATTAATGATTAGTTGTGAATCACCATAAACTAATAGATGTTGAATGTTCCATTCTAATATTAGACTAAGTAATGCAGTGAATCCTTCATACACAACCATGTTATTAGTACAAGGCAAGCTGATATAGAATGATTTGGGGATGAGATCCCCCTATGGTGTTATAAATAACAATCCAACTCTTAACCCATGAGATGTGAAAGACCCATCAAAATATAGTTTCCGTGGCTTCTCTTTAGGAGGTCCTTCTATTCTAGTTGTGATGGTATCATTTGGAAATGGAAAGGTAAGTGGTTGAGTATCTGATATGAGAGCTTCAACCAGCTGATATGTAAGTATTTTTTATTTAATGGCCTTTTGATTGACATATTCAATCTAAAACTCACTCAGAATCATGATCCACATAGCCAAGCATCTATGTAAAACTATCTTTGATAGTAGATACTTGAGCAGATCTACTTTGGAAATGATCATGGTCTTGTTGTTGAGAATGTAATGATGCAACTTTTGGGATATAAATACAATAGATAAATAAGATTTCTCAATTGGATTATAATTATGTTCATATGCCACTAGTGTATGGCTAAGATAATACAGTGTATGTTCTTTTCTATGCTCTTCATGTTGGGCTAAAAGTTCCCATAGGGCATTTTTAGTGGTTGATAGGTAAAGCAAGAATGGCCTTCTAGGTTTAGGTGGTATAAAAATAGGCAGATTGGCCAAGTATTATTTTAAGTGCTCAAAGGGATTTTGATAGTCTTTGATGCATGAAAAGGTAGTGCCTTTCTTCAAAAAATGTGTGAATAAGTGACATTTATCAACCAACTATGAAATGAAGTGTCTAGTAGATTGTATTTGACCATATAAACTATGGAACCACTTCAAATTAGAAGGTGGTAGCATCTCGGTAATGTCCTAAACCTTTATAAGATCAAATTCAATGCCTTGGCAAGAGACAATAAATCCTAATAGTTTACTTGAGGTAACATTAAAGATGTACTTCTTGGGATCAATTTAAAACTTGTTATCATGAATCCTTTCAAAGATTCTCCATAGTATGGATGGATGATTTGCATGGGTCTTAGATTTACCCAGTATGTCATCGACATAGCCTTCGATAATATTATGCATCATATCATGAAATATAACATTCATGGCCCTTTAGTATGTTGCCCCTAGATTGTTGATGTTGAAAAACATGACTTGATAACAAAACATTCCCCAGGGAGTGGTGAATGTTGTCTTGCATTGGTCCTCTAGTGCAATCTTGATCTGGTTATATCATAAAAATCCATCCTTAAGGGAAAGCATCTCATACCTAGTTGTGGAGTTAACAATCATGTTAATGTTTGGTAGATGAAAGTCATCCTCTTGGAAGGAATCATTAACATCTCAGAAATCAATGCACAACCTAATACCCTATGATATTTTGCTAATTGGCACAATATTGGGATCCACTCTAAATAATCAATAGGCCTAGTACATCCTACATATAAGATTTTATATGGTTATTTATTGACCAAGATGTTAATATGAGGATGCATTTTCCTCAATTTTTGATTAACTATCTTATTATCTGGATGAACTATATGTAAGTGTAGAACCAATGATGGATCCAAACCTAGCATATCTGAATAGGCCTATGCAAAAATGTCTATGAACTCTCTTATAAGAGCTGTAATAACTTCACGTTCCTCCTCAACAAGGGATGCACCTAATTTTATCCATTTATGATCATTTAGAGTCCCAATGTTGACTTATGAAGTATCCTCTATAAAGAAAGTAGAGCCATCTTCCATAATAGTCAAAAAATATTTATATTGGTTGGTAATGGGAAAGATGTAAATTGGCTGGTAATGGCAAAGTCATCTGGTTTGACTAGTTCTTCAAGTTCCCCTAAATAGGATGAATATTAATATCTCAATGGTGGCAAGGGCCATGTAACAATTAATTTAGGACACTCTTGGATAATATAATTAAAAGTATGTAATTCCTTTGTAGTGAGTTCAAACCCAAAGGTAAGTTCACTATTGGTGACATCCTGAGATTTATTCTAGGAAGGGTGAACATCCCCATCTAATGATGCCTAAAATAGGTTTTAACATAAATATTGTACTTTTAATTTACTTTTTCCCTAGTCTAAACGTGCCTTAAAGAGGGTTTCACTTTGGGACCTCAATTTTTTATTTTATTTTTTTGGTTAAGGGTGTTCACCCGCTCTCTAAAATAGGTAGCAGGATCTAATTTGATATAGAATCCTTGCTTATGATATCCCAAAGGAACATTATCTCTTAGGCACAAAAAATAAAAAAAGGCCTCATCATTCTCAAAATCATCTAGAGGTATTGTGGATTCTTATTGGTCTCAGTATATGATTTGAGGGTGATAAAGGGTAAGTTGGGAATGATAGATTATTGGTGTGATGGTACAAATGGTATAGGGATCGAATAGATTGGTATTAGTGAGGTATTTGTATATGATATGATAAGACTCTTCTTCATTTTCAACATCATCATCATTAGTCATTAATGTAGGAACATGAATAATATAGGTGGGGTCACCCCCAAGTGGTTTAAATCTAATATCATGGGTTATTTTGTACTTGGTTATAGAGATAGGATTAATAGTACCCTATTGATTTATCCCCAAACCGCTGCGCTCATAATATTGGTTATCCACAATATTGTTGGGGATGGGATAATTATTACTTTGGTAATAATTATCCAAATTATCATTATATAACCAAGAATTATCTTCAACACATGGGTTTTGCTCTTGGCTAGTGGCTAGTGTGAAAATAATAGGCACTAAGTTGTGAAGCTTTATTGTTTCGTTTTATCATCATTCCATATAGATTGCCTTGGCTTTGGGCCTTGTTGACCAAATTTGACCTTAAATATCAAATTAGGACCCTTATAGGCAAAAAAATGACATTTTAGATGTTTTATGGGTCTATTATTATGTCATGGGGTGTATTATAAGTTATTTGATGTCATATAATGCCATATTAGCCTTGGTCTTGGTCTAATTAGTCAATATGTCATTTTGAGCCATTTAGGAGCCATTTATGGGTCATAAATGCAAGTGGTATGGTTTTCAAGGTTTTCAAGTGTCTTATTTTCCTTTAAAATGTCCAAGAGGTCAGATTCCCTATCAGGAATGTTAGTTCATCTAAAACTTGTAAGTTATCTCACTAAAAATCAGGAAATCAAATGAAAAAGGAAGATTTTAGCACTTATACAACCTATGAGAGAGTTTGACATGTGGGAAAAGGTTTTAAAATGACTCTTAAGATTCCTAATATTCATTTACATGCTTTAAATACTCTGGAAGTGCTAAAAATGGTCCAAAATTGTTCTACTTGTTTGCCTTTATAGACACACATAAGTGATCAGTAGGTCTGTGCTTGGTACAAACAGTTGGAGAGGTTTTAGGTCAAAAAATTTTGGGAGGTGGTATTACACTTAGAGATATTAATTTATATATAAATATTTTAAGTATTATTTGACCATGATTTATGAACCATCTCTAAAAAGTTGACCATGTTTTTCTACTCATTATTTCTTACACCCTATAGGTTTTGCTCCATTTTGGACAAGTCTGTATAATAAAATTAGTGTTGTTGACTCCAAAGGATTTTGGATATATTATCAAATGATATTAATTATTTTTTTCATTTTTCATGGTGTTTTGATGGAAAAATTGTCTCATGTTGTAGGAAGTTATCACCATTGTGTAGCTTCAGTCAAGTTCTTCCTTGTAAAATGTTAGTCTTCTATAGAGGTCTTATAGGAATGTGATGTAATTTTTCCCATGTATAAAGACCATATTATCACATCCTTTCATTATTTTTTTCATCACACCATGCTTTGAGAAAATATTCAATCTTGCCTTTCTCATAGTCAACTCCTTGCTCATTCTTACTTACAATCATATGGAATCATGTGTGTGGACCTATTTAACATGATTAATGGAAGTTTAAAAAATATATCATGATATTGAACATGTTTTTATATCAATAACATCAAATAATAACCTCAACTTGGCATAAGAAGGGATTGTGGTAGCCAGTCAACACAGTCATTCACAACCTTCTACCATTATACTCATTTACAAGAGCCTCTTGAGATGAATTCATGGTGGAATGGAAATTTTGATAAGTGGTTAAATAATTTAGAGTGATAAGAGTGTATTTTAAAAATTGGTAAGGGACTAAAATTTACCACAAAATCTCACATCTTCTAGACTACCCATCCTCATCTTACTACCTATACATGAGAATGCACTTATAGGTGTTTCAACAAAGAATGAACATATTAGAGTGGGAGTAAGGAAATACGTTTCAAACCCTCAAAGATGAATATAATCCATTTGAGAAATTTTATAAAGGCTAAGAGAATTTATAAGCCATACAATGTTCACTATTTGAAATATTCCCCGATGATTGCATATTATAGGATCCACCTACAGGTGTCATTAGTAGAGCATGAAAGTACTTGTATAAAGGGGTTGAATCATGAGATTGAACCATATTTAAAGTATTAACATGTTTAAATAATTATAAAAAACTGATGAGATTTGATAGGTTGGAAATCCAATTGTGTGGAGCCTTCAAAATTTTAAATGACTAATTTAGGGACCTAATCCCCAAAAATGCAAAACAAAGCACCTAGGCCATTTGGGTAGAGTCATATGGTAGGGTTGTCAATGGTTTTTATGCATAACAATGTTCTTATATTGTATCCCTATAGACACCGTAAATGTGTCTGCACCTTGGTCACCTTTCGTTCTCCCCCCTTATCCACCTCAACCCATATCCTAACCCTTGGCCTCCATTTGATTAAAATAAACTTAAATATTTTAAAGTGGCCCCCTTTCCACCCCACCCTTGCCACCTTGGATCCTCCCTTAAATCCCTCCACCTTCCCCCTAGCATTTATTATGCCAAATCTCTTCATTATCTTCCCCCCACGCCCATTTAAGTGTCTTCATAACCGTTCTTCCCACAACCCCTCGCTCGGCGGCGTGCAAGAATGGGCAGAGGCTATTTTTAGCCTCTGTCCCCATTCTGCGACCGCCAACGTCGGTGACCCTTTGGCCGACGTCGGTGAAACTACCAGCGTCGGCAGCCTTCATTACCTCTTTCTGCATCTGTTGCAGCCCCCTGGACCCTTGAGTTCACAAACAGAATTCTCTTGGCGTTTTGGCATTTGTCTCTCCTCCGTCTGGACCTCGTGCAACAGTAGCAACAGGTGCAAAAGGCTCTAGATCAGGGATCTCCTCTTGCAACAAGTCTTCTGTGGCTCCAGCAACATCTCTCCCACTCTTCATTCGACAAACAAAAAGGTAAGCACAGTCTTTATTTCATTTTGTTTCATTTCTTTTCCAGTTATCTGGTATATCTGCTGTTTCCTGCTCCCTCTATTCTTCCCCTGAGAGGCTGAAAAGCCTTCTCAGGCCCTGTCCTCTGTGCATCTTCCTCTCACACTGTCCCCTTTTCTATACAACCCCAGACAACTTCCTCCTCCCCCTGTCAACAAAGACCCTATACAGGGCACCCAACCAGAACCACAGCATTCCTCAGTCCATCCAAATTCATCCCCAAACTCTGTCTCGACCCTGTTCATAAACCGGACCCATTCACAGCCCAAGAACCAAACCAGACCCGACCACAGGCCACAACCCCGACTGACGCCGGTCACTTCCCCAACCGACGTCGGCAGTATAACCGACGTCGGCAGATCAGATAACCAACACCGGCGACATTTCCAACCTCGGTGACTATCATCAGCCCTACAACTTCTTCAGGTAATCATTTTGTCTTTTCTTTCCTTTCTAATTTCTTTGTCACTTCTGAATTCTGGCATTCTGTATTTCCTTGGTCTTTTATCTGTCTGTTATCAGTGGGTTGACCTCCCTTGAGGAAGTTTTCACACTTTCGGGAACAAGCTTTCGCTTGGCAACCCACCACCTATCCATCTAATGCCTTTTTGTCCAAGTTCTTCTTCTTTGCAGGTGTCATTCCTCCACAGCCAAAGAGGGGTGCTCACAAGCGTCTGGATTATGGTGCGCGATCTTCATCCAGGTACTTCCCATGCCTTGACCACTTCTTTAGTTTCTTCTTCTCTCTTTATAATCTGAAAAAGCAAAATTTGAATAGAAACAATCCCCTATATAAGAAATAAGCCATAAATTTTTTTGAGGATAAATGAATAAGGGAGGATGGTTTTTAGATGGTCCAAAATTACATTTTTATGAACTATTTCCAGGCAATAACATCTACAGGGTTTTAATACTTAAGTGATCTTGCACCCCAAAAGGACAATATGAGGAATGTATCTAGGTTATAATGGTTATAATGTGGTAGGGAAGATACTAATTATTCAAAGGTCATCAATGAAAGTTGAGAGGCATGGTTTTGTCCTCATAAGCACCTACAGGTATCTTAAACCTTGAAACATACACTTATAGTTGATTGATGTGGTAGTGAACCTAATCAAGGTGGTTGAAAGGTATGAAAATGAGTTATAAGGTATATATATGGATTTGTGTGGTAATTAAAACTATTAATAATATATTCAAATGTTATACCTGGGTTCTAAATGTGCATAAACATCTATAGATGTTACTGTTGAGGAAGAAATAGAGACTACATAGTCAACTACCTATGACTAGTCTTGAGAAGAATTCAACTCAAAAACATGAGTTGAAAAAAATCATAGATGAAATGGATATTGGAGGGCTTAAATAAGGCTTATAAATGGTTCTAAAATCTTAATACATGCATTCAAACATACATGTGCATTACATTAGAGCATCATATGGTCCACTTGGGAGAGGCATACACACAATTTTCTCTCCACACAGGTCTATCTTGGTTTTCAAAGTTTTTGGAAGGTAAAATGGTTTGACAAAGGGATAAATTTTTTTATATAGGGTATTTAAAACCTATATAAGCCTCTCCAAAATTAACCATTGTTTAATAAAATAAGGGAGTGCCCTCTATTTTATCTTAAACAGAGGGCACTCCCTTTATGAGCAAAACCCTACATTTTTGAGAAAGGGTGATGAATGATAGACTAGGATTTATATGGATATAGAAAGGAAGTGTGTAAATTTGGATAACATCTAAAAAAACATGAGGAACCATTCTAAGAAGGATGAAACCCAATAGGATGTTCTAAGCCCTCAAGTATGCAAGCAGGCCTATTAAACATACTTTAGGCCTAGAGACAAATGGAGAACCACTTTCATTTATATTATGGAATTAAAATTATAATGGATTTGAGAATGTATATGGGGTAAAAAAAGAGGTATCTAAGCTATGGGATGTAGGGGAAGCCATCAAAAAGTCATTTTTGGCTTTAAGAAAACTCAGGCCTGTTAGGCAGGGTTTAGGCTTAGTGTCCAAATGGGGAGGCTTTCACACTTATAGCTTTAGATATGAATTTCAACATATGGGGAGTATTTCACAAGGAAGTTATATTTTGGCTCAAAGGTAGCATTAGGCCTTTGCAAAGGAAAGGAAGAAATCAATAGGCTAATTTGAAGTGCTCACATCTTCTTGGGGGTTATGCATGAGAATATATGGAGTTTAGGAAGGTTGATGGAAGCCATCAACATCACATTAGTGGATTTTTTTAAAACTTCAATGTCAGAGCTTCACGAACAAAGCCTAAGAGGATAAAGCACCTAAAACCCTTGCAAACCCTTATTCAATACTTGATGAAAGAAATGAAATTTGAAAGCTACTCTAATGGCATAGTTTACCTAGAATGTTGATTGGATGTTGTATAAGACTTAGTAAGGCCTTCTACAATTAGGATTAGTTGTATGGAATTGTATAGATGGAGTATCAAATAGGGTTTTCTTTAATATTTTGTGCATTATGTAGTTTCTAAGATGTTTCAAGAGATGAAATCAACTTTGGAAGGAAGATTAAGACTTAAGATAACCCAAAATGTCCATTTCATGCCTAGGAAAAACTCATAAGTATTAAAACAATAACTGTAATCTCAGCCAGTCAAAACTAGCATAGTGAACATGGTAGTGAGAAGGGTGAAAAGATTCAAGTGGGATCCTTTTAAGGTGTGCATGATCCCTCTAAGTTCATGGAGGGTCTTGAAAAGTGTCATCCACTCCATTATATGGATTTTCATGGAAAAAAAGCCAAATTTTATGCCAAGTGCGCAACGTGTGGGAAAGAGGAGTTTTTTAGATTACAGATGGTGATAGCTCTTTTTGGGAAGATTACATATGATCAAAACTACAACCAATACATGGAGAGGCATGTATGAAACCCTTCCCCCTAATTATAATAATTAGACTTATCCCTAGCTAGTTTTGGGATGTTCAAACAAGGCTAAATCATGAAGGTAGTTTTCTAAGCCAGAATGAGAACTCCACCAAATTTTAAGATTTTCATGACTTGAGGTGACACTTGTGCTTCTTTAATTTGCATGATCAATTTAAAAATCTCTTCCCATGAACAAGTAACTCATTTCTTAACTTAAAAAGTGTCCTTATGACCTTTGAACTTCCTTCTTATCCTTTCTCTCTTAAGTTCTATAAGAAATAACAATTTTGGCCTTTATAACTTATGCTCCACCTAAGTATGGTGAATCCCTGCTCATTTGCATACCATATAATCAATAAGATTAATTATTTTTACCTCTTCCATGACTATTCATAGTGTGTTTTACTTGGATGATTGATCTTGATTAGTGATGACTATGATTTCTTTAGCATGTCTAATTCTCTCACCTATCTGCATTTTTTTTATTGTAGGTCATGTGAAGTGTTCTAGGAAATTTCAAGGTTGAGTGAGTTAGCCTATTCAATAGTGTCATTCTAGACCTCTTATCTAGTCCTCCTAGCCTAAGAATTTAACATAAAATCATAATGAAATACTAATGTGAGAAGATTCAAATTAGAGAAGTGTATGTTTGGTTAGTCCCTTGTTCTCATATATAACATGTAGCTGGTTAGTAGTCATCAACTATTTTGGTGTATCACCTCATTGAGGATAGTTTAATTTCAGTTTTCTCTCTCCCTTTTCCCTCACAAGCTTAGGTAAAGTAGTGGTATATAAGTGGTGCATCAAGGGAGATGTCCCTATCTAGAGATTCACCTCACTCTTAGGCTCACCCATAGCCTAGAGGTGTTTCAATTGTGCCACTTGGATAAGGAGAGTTGAGACATTTCTGTAAATGGTAAAAATTCAAGTGATAACATTTTTTGGCATGCTTGGTGGGACTCTTAGTCCAATAAGTTGAAGGATTTTTGGTGTTGTCTTTCAACACATCAACCTTTGAAGGCATCTATCCAAGCATTAATGGTGACTTTGAAGTTATACCAGCTAGTCAAGCAACCCAGGTTTTCCTTTGAATATTGTTGGTAATATTTTTCTTTGTGTTCTTGCTTTCCAATAAAGTTTCATGGCTAATTTTACTGTTGAGTATTGTTTTACACAAGTTGGTGAGGTTTATCAAGCTTATGGAATTCCTTATCAACCTTTGTGTGATTCTTACCAGCCTTGTTATGATCCCTATCAACTCCAACATGACTCTTATTAACCTTGCCATGAGTTGTATCAGTCTTATAGCTAACCTCCTCAATATCTTGCTCCTCCTAGTGAACTTAGTCACTTCTTAAGTCAATCTATTTCCACTTTTAAGAAAACTCTTTTAGGATATGAGAGATACATGATAGATCTAGATACATAAAGGGGATGTGATCTAGATGTTCTTAGTCATCTTATTCATAAGGTGAGAGATGCATTAGAGCTGGTCAAAATAGAGTAGGCACCTATTGAGAGAGACAATTGGTAAAGGCTCACAAGTGAGATGCTAGATGTGAGTGGCCTAATTTCATCCTTAGAAGATAGGCTAAGAATTCATGAAAAGTAGCCTCACCAAACTTATCATCCATCATTACCACTTCACCAAGATTTCTATTATTCCTACATGATTCCTAATCATGAAACCAATCAAGCTTATTAAAGTTATCCTTTTCCCAATAAGTTGGAGGAGAGATTTGAAAAGACAATCCTTGTTTTTTAAGTAAACCTTAATAGGTAGATTGAGTTAGCCAATATGAAATAGCATCAGTCCATATCATTAGTAAAGGAAGTGTAATTAAATCCCTCCTTTCCCTCTCCCATTACATCCCCACCTCAAGAAGTGACCTCTAGATATGAAATCCTAAGTTGGAGACACGGTGGGGAGTCCAAGCCTAAGGTGATCCCAAGTTTATTGAACACTTCATCTAATCCTAAATTTGCATCACTATCTCAAGAAGAGACACATAATCCTAACATCCTAAGATTGAATAAGGTAGTGGAATCATGGGGAAAGGAAGAGGATAAAAGTCTTGATAAAGAGTGTGAAGTTGAGAAAGAACTTGATCTTATGAAAGCCCTTCCCACCCTTCCTCAAGAGACCTCTTATATTCCATGTTATCCCTCTTGCACTCCTTATCCTCATGATTATGCCTATTAACTTCAAGAGAGACTTTTCTAGAGAACCTAGCCATGCAAATTGAAGAATTAGAGTCAAGAATAAAATTGTTAAGTCAAGGGGTGATGGAAGGTTTAGATCCAAAAAAATATCCTATGCCTAAACACACCCCATATAACCTTACTTAAGAGAATAATCAAGCCCAATCAGGTTTCAATGAATTTATTATCAAATGCAAGGAAGAAAACCAAGCTATTTTAGTCCAAGGTCTACCTCCCCTTCCTTAAGAACTCCCTAAAGAATCCCTTACAATTTATTCCAAATCTAATGTTGAGTTCTATGTGCCACCTCCACCAACTAGTTCATATTTTCCTCACCCCATCACCAATTGCCTTGATGTACCTATGTTATGGGAACCTAAAAAGGAGTAGTTGATTGATAAGAATTAAGAACTCTTACTTGAATAAAATGTAGCTCCTTGACAACCTCATTAGGTTGAGTCACATGATTTCAAGATGCCTAATCTTGGCATCACCAAGAGGGATAAGGAGATTGAAGATATTACAGCCCTTGAGAACCAAATTAATGTTATGGAAGTTGAGATGCAACTTGATAGCCCTAAAGAGGTGCCAAATTTTGAAGAAGAGGTGATTCTTGTGTGGAAACTTCTGATTGGGTTGATATGGAAGAATGTTTTCCTTTTGTCAAAGAAGAAGAAATAATCATTGGTTATTACATAACTATGCAAGATATCATGAATGGGAAAGAAAAAATTCCTAATCAGCCTTGGAATGACTTATTTTTAATCATTATATTAGGTTATACTCATCTTTAAGAAGAGTATGATCTAATCAAAAATGGAGAAGGTAGCCTTGGTACTCAAGTGAGTATGCAAAGAAAAAGCAACTTTTTAGTTTTATCATTTCAAGAAGATTATGCATCCCATGATGACATGTTTGAAATCATCAAGATGGGTTATCATCCTCTAAATTAGTTGGGAGAGACACATCAACTCTTGAAATATGGAACAAGCTCCTATTGGCCTCAATCTTCTAAGGAACAATAAACTCCTCCTCTTGAAACCATGCTTACCAATAAGATACAAGTTGATCATGAGATGAAGAGTGGGAAATAATATGAGGTATGTGTACAATTTAAAGAGGAATATATCTACATTGGAGACCTATTTAAAGATAATCTACTTGAGAGAAGATCAAGTGAAGTGCCAAGGAATAGGTCTGATATACAAAGCATCCAATTCAAGGAGAAACATGCTTGGCACTATCACTCATCTCATGAAGAAGAATATTCAATAAATTTACATTTTTATCTTGGAAAGGAGGTATGCTTAGTCTCTTAGTTGTTTTTTTAATATTCTCCCTAAGTGCTTGGAGCACATGTGTGTCTTGTTAGTGTGTTTACTTTGCTTTGTGTGTGTCCTTTATTTTGTGTGGTTGAGGTAATTAGTTGTCTTGTCTTGGTCAAAGTATTGTTGTCAATTATCAAGTCCTCTTTTTGGTTTCAAACTTCATATGAATCCCTAAGCCCAATGGATTGATAAGGCTACTGATCTTTAGTATAGCAGGCATACTACCCCTATGAGTCACCAATTTATTGACCAAATTTGACCCTACAAGTCAAATTAGGACCCCTATAGGCAAAAAAATGAAATAGTATGAGGTATGTGTACAATTTAAAGAGGAATATATCTACATTGGAGACCTATTTAAAGATAATATACTTGAGAGAAGATCAAGTGAAGTGCCAAGGAATAGGTCTGATATACAAAGCATCCAATTCAAGGAGAAACATGCTTGGCACTATCACTCATCTCATGAAGAAGAATATTCAAGAAATTTAAATTTTTATCTTGGAAAGGAGGTATGCTTAGTTTCTTAGTTATTTTTTTTATATTCTCCCTAAGTGCTTGGAGCACATGTGTGTCTTGTTAGTGTGTTTACTTTGCTTTGTGTGTGTCCTTTATTTTGTGTGGTTGAGGTAATTAGTTGTCTTGTCTTGGTCAAAGTCTTATTGTCAATTATCAAGTCCTCTTTTTGGTTTCAGACTTCATATGAATCCCTGATTCCAATGGATTGATAAGGCTACTGATCTTTAGTATAACAGGCATACTACCCCTATGAGTCACCAATTTGTTGACCAAATTTGACCCTACAAGTCAAATCAGGACCCTTATAGGAAAAAAAATGAAATAGTATGAGGTATGTGTACAATTTAAAGAGGAATATATCTACATTGGAGACCTATTTAAAGATAATCTACTTAAGAGAAGATCAAGTGAAGTGCCAGGGAATAGGTCTGATCTACAAAGCATCCAATTCAAGGAGAAACATGCTTGGCACTATCACTCATCTCATGAAGAAGAATATTCAAAAAATTTACATTTTTATCTTGGAAAGGAGGTATGCTTAGTTTCTTAGTTGTTTTTTTTCTATTCTCCCTAAGTGCTTGGAGCACATGTGTGTCTTGTTAGTGTGTTTACTTTGCTTTGTGTGTCCTTTATTTTGTGTGGTTGAGGTAATTAGTTGTCTTGTCTTGGTCAAAGACTTGTTTTCAATTATCAAGTCCTCTTTTTGGTTTCAGAATTCATATGAATCCCTAAGCCCAATGGATTGATAAGGCTACTGATCTTTAGTATAGCAGGCATACTACCCCTATGAGTCACCAATTTGTTGACCAAATTTGACCCTACAAGTCAAATCAGGACCCCTATAGGCAAAAAAATGAAAATTTTAAATGTTTTAGGGGTCTAAGATTATGTCATGGGGTGTATTATAAGTTATTTTCTATCATTTAATGCCATATTAGCCTTGCTCTTGGTCTAATTAGTCAATATGTCATTTTGAGTCATTTAGAAGCCATTTAGGGGTCATAAATGGAAGTGGCACAATTTTCAAGGTATCTTATTTTCCTTCCAAACATCCAAGAGGTTAGATTCCCTATTATAAATGTCATTTCATCTAAAACTTGTAGGTTATCTAATTGAAAATCAAGAAATCAACTGAAAAAAGAAGAGTTTGGCACTTATATGGCCTATGAGAGAGCTAGACATGTGGGATAAGGTTAAGGATGACTCTTTAGATACATAATATTCATTTACATGATTAAAATAATTTGAAAGTGCTAAAAAGGGACCAAAACTGTTCTACTCCTTTTTTGCCTTTCTAGACACACGTAAGTGATCAACAGGTTTGTGCTTGGTACATATAGTTAGATACGTTCCAAGTCAAAATATTTTGGGAGATGTTATTAAACTTAGAGAGATTAATTTAAATAATAATATTTCTAATATTGGTCAACCATCCTTTATGAACCATCTCTAACAAGTTCACTATGTTTTTTTGCTCACTATTTCCTGTACCTTATAGGTGTTGCTCCATTTTGGACAAGTCCATACAATCCATTTGGTGATGTTGAATATAAAGGATTTTGAATATCTTATCAAAATATATTCATTCTTGTTTTCATGTTTCATGCTATTTTTATGGGCAAGTTGTCTCATGTTGCAAGGTGTCACCATTATGTAGCTTCAGTCAAGTTCTTCCTTGTTACAAAATGTTGGTCTTCTACAGAAGTCTCATAGGAATGTTATGTGATTTTTATAATTTTTGAAGGCCATATGATCACCTCATTTCATTATTGGTTTCATCACACCATGCTTTGAGCAAATATTCGGTCTTGCCTTTCTCACAATCATAGGGAATCATGTGTGTGGACCTATTTAACATGATTAATGGAAGTGTAAAAAATATCTCATGATATTTAACATGATTTCATATCAATAACATCAAATAAGAAACTCCACTTGGCATAATAAGGGAGTGTGGCAACCAATCAACATAATCATTTACAACCTTCTACCATTATACTCATCTATAAGAGCCTCTTGAGATGACTTCATGGTGGAATGGGAGTTTTGATAAGTATTTAAATCCTTTAGAGTGATAATATTTTATTTTAAAACTTATCAAGGGCCTAAAATGACCACAAGATCTCACATCTTGTAGACTACCCATCCTCATCTTACTGCCTATACATGAGAATGCACCTACAAGTGTTTCAACAAAAAATGAACATATTAGAGTGGGAGCAAGGAAATAAGTTTCAAACCCTCCAATATGAAGATAATATATTTGATAACTTTGATAAAGGATAAGATAGGTTATAAACCATATAATGTTCACTATTTGAACTATTCCCCACTGACTGCATATTGTAGGATCCACCTATAGATATCATTAGTAGAGCATGAAAGTACTTATATGGAGGGGCTGACTCATGAGATTGAACCATATTTTAAGTATTAACATGTTTAAGGAATTATAAAAAACACATGAGAGTTTTTAGGTTGGAAATCCAACTATGGGGAAACTTCAAAAGGTCAAATGACTAATTCAGGGACCTAATCCCCAAAAATGCAAAATAGATCACCTAGACCATTTTGGTAGAGTCATATGGCAGGGTTGTCAATGGTTATGATGCATCCTAATGTTATTATCTTATATCCAATACATTGGGAAAAAATCCATGTAATTTTTGGAGGATAAATGACTAAGGGAAGATGGTTTTTTGATGGTTCAAAATTGCATTTTTATGAAATGTTTCTAGTTAGTAACATCTACATGATTTCAATCCTTAAGTGATCTTGCACCCCAAAAGGATAATATGAGGCATATATACAATTTGGAGTGGTAATAATTATTTAGGGAAGATACTAATTATTCAAAGTCAATCAATAAAATTTCAAAGGCATGGTTTTGTCCTCATAATCACCTACACGTATCTTAAACCTTGAAACATACACCTACAACTAACTGATGTGGCAATGAACTAATCAAGGTGGTTGAAAGGTATGAATATGAGTGATAAGGTATATATATGGATTAGTGTGGTAATTAAAAGTATTAAGAATATATTATAACTTTATACCTATGTTCTAAACATGTGTAAACATTTACAGGGGTTACTATTGAGGAAGAAACATAGACTACACAGTCAATTACCTATGAATGGTCTTGAGAACAATTCAACTCCAAAACATGAGTTGAATAAAATTATAGATGAAATGTATTCTGGAGGGATTAAGGAAGGATTATACATGGTTATAAATCATAATCCATGCATTCATGCATATAGGTGTAGTACATTGGAACATCATACAGTCCACTCGAGAGAGGCATGCACACAGTTTTCTCTTCACACAGGTCTATCTTGGTTTTTAAAGATTTTGGAAGGTCAAATGGTTTTAAAAAGGGTTTAAAATTTATATAGAGGGTATTTATAACCTATATAATCCTCTCAAAAATTCACCATTATCTAATAAAATAAGGGAATTCCCTCTATTTTGTCTTAGACAGAGGGCACTCCCTTTATGAGCAAAACCCTACATTTCTGAGAAAGGGTGATGTGTCAGGATCCCTACTCCTTAAGAGTACACTTGATTACCTTTGTATAAGCAACTAAACACAAAATTTAACTAGAAGTAATATGTAACTAGAATTCAAAAACATCACAGAATATGAGAGACAATACGATCTTGTATTAACACTCTTCTAGAAGGAAATACAATGAAGAAATCACACTCTTCCCACACCTCTTGGGCATACCAGTAATTCTCCCTCAAGAGTTATCTCTCTCTCTCAATTACAAACATAATCAACTCAAACACAAAGTTGTTGTTTCAACTAGTCAGTAACAATACTGCTAGTACACCAACCAGTAAGTGACAATCAACTCAACCATTGTTGCCTACTTCCAGTCCACCAAGTACTCAAAGTACTCCAAGTAGATCTCCCTGATCTTGCTCTTTGTTGTGTTGCAGATCTCCTTTGACCTTGTTATCCCATAGATCTCCTTTGACCTTGCACACACACATCTGTAGATCAACTGATCTTACTTACCATGTAGATCTTATTCTTGATCTTGCACAACCTGTAGATCAACCTGGTCTTGCACACTTGCATACCTAGATCTTACACACCTAAAAGAACCCTTGTCCTTGCCTTTGCAAGTCCTTATGATTCTACAACTTTACAATACAGCCCCATGGGTCTCTTAAATAGATCCCATACAAACAATAATTAGACTTCTTAATTACAATAATTAGAAACATAGACTCAAGACTAAAATTAGTGTTTTACATGCAAACTAACTGTCTGTCTAAAATTAGACCAATTCTAGAAGTGCATGCAAATGCACGCACACACAGGTTATTGACATCGATTCCTATCTGATCGATGTTAGCCGACCCCTAACCGACGTCAATTATTGTGAACACTGAAGATGACCAACGTCAGTTGGCTTGTCGATGTCAATTTATCTGTAACTCAACAACCTCCTCCATTTGCATTAGTGAATATTTTAGCTCCATAACCTAACAATCTCTCACTTAGAGATAAATAACTGCACTTATAGTTGTACCTGTACATCGTCTAATTTTGTTTCTTGGCTTGTATCCCTCTTCAAGTTCAGTCTTGAAGACCAACCACCACATATCCTGTGGTGCTTCCCCTGTCATCCAAGTAACCTGCCATATCCAAATCTACATACCCATGTAGAGAAGTGCCTGACCCTGCATAACATGAATCCCTACTGCTGGTCCCTCTCAGATACCTGAGAATCCACTGAACTACTTTCCAATGCTCCTTTCCTGAATTGGCCACAAACTTGCTGACAACTCCTACTACTTGGGTAATCTCAGGTCTAGTACACATGTACTCAACCTCATCATGTGATTTGGGACACTGTTCTGTGAACTGTCCATCCATAGGTGTGCTAACCAGTTCTACATCCTACATATTGAACCTCTCCACTACCTTATTCACATAATCATCCTGAGACAACATCAACCTGTGATCTTCCCTGTCTCTAGAAATACTCATGCCAACAATTTTCACTCCTCTTAAATCCTTCCTGGCACACCTTTGAACTAATTTTACCCTTAGCTCAGTAAATCCCTACATGTATGAACCTACAACAAGCATATCATCCACATATAGTAACAAGATGATGCCACGACCATTATCCAACCTAGTAAAATAAACACAATGGTTACATTGACATTTACTAAAGCCATGCTTTGTCATACCCCTATCAAACCTATACCATTATCCTAGAGCTTGCTCAAAACCATATACCCTAGCCTTCTATCTCATGTGTCCATTCTCTCTTTTCTTTAACCTAGGAATCCATTTGTCTTTCAGTGCTTTCATCCCAGCTGGCAACTCTACCAAATCTTCTGTTTGGTTCTTTCCCAAGGAATCAATCTCCTCATTCATGCCATGCTCCCACTATTTCCTATATTCTACCTGTATTGCCTCTTCAAAACTTCTTGGTTCTTGACCATCAGTGAGCAATAAGTTCACGTAGTATAAAGAAGGGGAATAAAAAATTTGAGGCTTAATTACCCTTTTAGTCCTCTATATGGGCATTTGAGACTCCTTGATAGCTTACTGTCTACCCAAAATCCATTCTCTGGTCGACCCTGGTCTGCACCTGACTGATGTCAATTCCACTTCATCACTGACGTTGGTTCCCTGACCGACGTTGGTGTCCACTTGGTCACCGACGTCGATTCATTGATCAATGTTGATCTCCACCTGCTTGACACCACTGACTCTAGTCTACACATGACCGATGTCGATACCTACCTGTTCGATGTTGGTTCTCACTTGACCGATGTCGGTAACTGTGTTTTCTTGTGAGTGATGACTTTTACCTATGAGCTCACTTTGGATCATAACCTTGTCCAAACTGCCCTACTTAAAATTATTCAACCCCTTGAGCTAATCTCTGTCCATCATCTCCTCCATGAAAACCAAAGATTTCCAGTTTTTCACTTTGTCAAAAACATCATATTTCCTCTTTATGCAATAAACCCGATCCTTTCTTGTAGCATCAGTAATAAGAAACCTCACTTTCTTTTGTTGCTTACATAAATATCGATCTATGATTTCCAAATCTGAACTCTTACCTTTTGACTCAAGAACATGCATCCCCTTCTTTTTCATGTGACCAAGCCTACAGAGCCACATCTTCGTATCTACATCTGAAGTAGATAAACTAGAAAGAGAATCAGTAATACAAGTAGATAGATAAAGAGTATTTACTTTCTTACCACATGCTAATTCAAGTGCACCCTTGGAAACTTTCCAAGATTCTACTATGAGAGTAACTGTGCAACCCTCATCACCCAACTTTCCTACAGAAATTAGACTCCTCTTCAGGACTGGGACATGCATGACCTCCTTCAACACCCATGTGTTGCCCATCTGCAATTTCAGCCGCACTTCCCCTTTGCCAACAATTTGACAAGGCTCACCAACCCCTAAATAAATCTTTCCAAAGTCTCCATGGACATAATCATGGAAAAATAATCTATTTGGGGTTACATGGAAAGAGGCAACATAATCTAAAACCCAAGATTCTACTTTATCCAAGGAACATACAAGAGCATCCTGTGCAACAATACCTGCAACATCTACTTCTTCATTTCCTTCATGCTGATCTTCTACCAACCAACAATCTTTCTTTACCTGCTCTTTCTTTCCATAATTCTATAATTGATCATTCTTGCCATTGAATTCCTCCATTCTTAGTGTACTTTCTTGTGCCATTACTTTACTCCCACTCAATTAGAAACCCCTGAGAGTGACCAGTAATCAACAAACACTAACCTGGCTTTGACCACCTGTTAGTGTACCTAACCAAGCTCTGATACCAATTGTCAGGATCTCTACTCCTTAAGAGTACACTTGATTACCTTTGTATAAGCAACTAAACATGGAATTTAACCAAAAGTAATATGTAACTAGAATTCAGAAACAACACAAAATATGAGAGACAATACAATGTTGTATTAACACTCTTCTAGAAGGAAATACAATGAAGAAATCACACTCTTCCCACACCTCTTGAGCGTACCAGTAATTATCCCTCAAGAGTTCTCTCTCTCTCAATTACAAACACAATCAACTTAAACACAGAGTTGTTTTTTCAACTAGTCAGTAACAATACTGCCAGTACACCAACCAGTAAGTGATAATCAACTCAACCGTTATTGCCTACTTTTAGTCCACTAAGTACTCAAAGTACTCCAAGTGGATCTCCCTTATCTTGCTCCTTCTGTTGTAGATCTCCTTTGACCTTGCTATCCTGTAGATCTCCTTTGAATTTGCACACACACACACACACTTGCAGATCAACTGATCTTACTTACCATGTAGATCTTCTTCCTGATCTTGCATAACCTGTAGATCAACTTGGTCTTGCACACTTGCAGACCTAGATCTTACACACCTGGAAAAACCCTTATCCTTGCCTTTGCAAGTCCTTATGACTATACAACTTTACAATATATCCCCATGGGTCTCTTAAATAGATCCCATACAAACAATAATTAGACTTCCTAATTACAATAATTAGAAATGCAGACTCAAGACTAAAATTAGTCTTTTACATGTAAACTGACTGTCCGTCTAAAACTAGACCAGTTCTGGAAGCGCATGTAAACGCACGCACACACAAGTTGCCGACATTGGTTCTTATCTGAATGATGTCAGCCGACCCCTAACCGATGTTATTTAATGCAAACACTGAAGATGACCGACGTCAGTTGGCCTGCCGACGTTGGTTTCTCTATAACTCAACAACCTCCTCCATTTGCATCAGTGAAGCTTTTAGCTCCACAACCTTACATGATGAATGATAGACCAAGAGTTGTATGGATATGGAAATGAAGTTTGGAAAGTTTGACAAAATTAAAACCAACATGAATAACCATTTTTATAAGGATGAAACCCAATAATATGTTTTAAACCCTCAAGTATGCAAGCAGGTCTGTCAAACATAGTTTAGGCCTAAAGCCAAATGGAGAACCAATTTCATTTTTAGTATGGGGTGAAAATTTTAATGGATTGGAGAATTTATATGGGGGAAAAAATAGGTATATAAGATATTGGTATGTAGGGTAAGACATAAAAAATTAATTTTTGACTTTAAGACAAATCAAGCCTATTAGGCAAGGTTTAGGCTTAGTGTCCAAATGTGGTGTCTTTCACACTTCTAGCCTTAGATATGCATTTTAACCTATTGGATAATTTTTGTGTAGTCAATACAGAGGTGATAAAGTTTTAACCTTACAAAATAAACACAAGGAAGTCATATTTTGGCTCAAAGGTAGCATTAGGCCTATACAAAGCAAAGGAAGAACTTGATAGGCTAAGTTGAAGTGCTCACATCTTCTTGAGGGTTATGCATGAGGATATATGGAGTTTAGGGAGGTTTATGGAAGTATTAAAAATAAAATTAGTGTATTTTTTAAAAAAAATCATTATCAAAGCTTCATGAACAAAGCTTAAGAGCCTAAAGCACCTAAAACCCTTGCAAACCCTTAGTCAAGACCCGATGAAGGAAATGAAGTTTGAAAGCTGATCTAATGGCATAGTTTGACTAGAATGATAATTGGAAATTGTAGAAGACATAGTCAACATACCTACCATAAAGATTAGTTGTATTTAATTATATGGATGGAGTATAAAACAAGGTTTTCTTGACTATTTTGTGCATTATGTAGGTTCTAAGAGGTTTCAAGGGATGAAATAAACTTTATAAGGAAGATTAATACTTAATATATCACCCCATGTCCATTTCATTCCTTGGAAAACTCCTAAGTGTTCAAATAATATATTTCATCTCATCCAATCAAAATTGGCATAGTGAACATGGTAGTGAGAAGGGTGAAAGGTGTGCCTAATGCCTCTAAGGAAATGGACGTATTGAAAAGTGTAAACCACTCAATTGTATGTATTTTCATGGGAAACTAAATCCAAATTTGAGTCCAAGTGTGTAAGGTGTGGGAAAGAGGAGTTTCTTTGACTGTAGATGGTGATAACTCTTTTTGGGAAGATCACAAACGATCAAAACTACAACTAATGCATGTAGAGGAATGTATGAAACCCTTCCCCCTCTTTATAATCATTATATCTATCCCTAGTTAGTTTTGGGACATTCAAATAGGGATAAATCATGAATGCAAATTTTTGAGTTAGAATGAGAAATCTTATGCCACATTTCAAGAGTTTCATGACTTGGGGTGACACTTGGTGCTTCCTAACTTTGCATGATCAGTTTAAAACTCTCTTATGATGCATAAGTAACTCATTTTATTAGCTTAAAAAGTGTCCTTGTGACCTTTGGACTTATTTCTTCTCCTCTCTCTCTCAAGTTCTATAAGAACTAGCCATTTTGGCCTTTGTAACTTATGATCCACTTGAGTGTGGAAAAGCTGTACTCATTTTCATACCATTTGATCAATAAGACTACTAATTTTTACCTCTTCCATGATTATTAATAGTGCATTTTACTTTGATGATTGATCTTTCTTAGTGATAATTATGATTTCTTTAGCATGTTGTCTCATTTTCTCGCCTATTTGCAGCTTTTTCTTGTAGGTCATGTGAAGTGTTTTAAGAAATGTCAAGGTTGAGTGATTTAGCCTATTTAATAGTGTCATTCTAGACCTCTTATCTAGTCCTTCTAGCCTAAGAATTTACCATAACCTCATAATGAAATATTGATGTGATAAGATTCAAATTAGAGAAGTGTATGTTTAGTTAGTCCCTTGTTTTCATGTGTAACATTTGGCTAGTTGGTAGTCATTAACTATTTTGGTGTATCACCTCATTTAGGATAGTTTACTTTAAATTTTCTCTCTCCCTTTTCCCTCAAAATCTTAGGTATATTAGTGGTATATCAAGGGTGCTATCCCTATCTATAGATTTACCTCACTCTTAGGCTCACCCATAGCCTAGAGGTGTTTCAATTATACCACTTTGATGAGGAGAGGTGAGACATCTCCTCAAAGGGTGTAAATCCAAGTGACGATAGGCCTTCCATAAGTCTTGGGGTTTTATAAAATCTTGGCTATATGGAAGGTATTATGGGTAAATTAATCTCTTAGACCATTGTCTAAAATGGTAAAATTATTGGTAATTTCAATAGATATATGTGAAGTTGAGGCAAGATTGTCAAGGTCTATGTAATTGGTCTCTAACAATTCAAAAAGTATGTCCTTGTCTTTATCTTTCTTTGATTAGAGGTCTAAGATAAAATAGTAATTATATCTCTCATACTTGGCTTCCAAATGCTTGTAGTAATGATATGGCTATAAATATCCATGAATAGTTATCACCATCCCATAATGAGGAAACTAGATACACAAGTGAAAGGTTGATGGTATTACAAAAATTTATTATATTCATGGTCTACCTAGAAGTAAATTTTATGATAGATCTAAATCTAGGATATGGTAAAGTATGTTATGGGCTAAAGGCCCAATAAATAATGGTAAATAGATGGTTCCTTATGATTCCTATTATTCATTATCATAGGCCTCGATAGTAATGGTTTTTGGCTAAAGGTCAACTATTATGTATTTGAAATGCTTGATTAACTTCAAAGACACAATATTAAGGTTTAATCAATTGTGTATGATGATGATTTTAACTTTATGTCATGTTATAACAACCTTTATGTATAATGGGTTATTGTGGAGAGGGCATAGGGATGACATATCACTTTGTTCAATGGTTAACTATTGCACTGGGGCTAGGTGTCCAACTAAAGCTTAAAATTTATCTAGTGTAATATCATTAGGTTCTTGGGATTGGCTTAAGAGTTTAGTAAGGATATTTTTTTGGATAGTAGATGTGCTTAAAAAATTTAGGATAGTTATTTGTATGGGAATATTTTATAGTTGTTCTACAATATCATATGTTTTTCCTTAACAATGGTAACTAGTTTACTCCTAATCACCATAGTGGGTTGAATTGGCTCATTGGTAGAGGGTGGTTATGTGCATGAAATGGTAAATTTAGTCAATCAAGTTGTGATTGCATAATTTGGATTGGGTAAAGGACCATTTTAACTATAATATGATGAATATGGGCCTAAGATGGTAATTATTTATTGTTTATGCACTTGGTTACAATCAATGGTCAAGGAAGGGTTGTTGACATAGGGGCTGCAGATGGTAATCCTTGGTTTTTGTTGTGCTTGGCTACAATAATAGGTTGAGGAAGGATTACCAGCATAGGGAGGCTAATATGCATTATTAGGAAATGGTCTTAGTCTATTTGAATTTGTTCTAGGGTTGATGGAAATCATGGATACATGACCACTTACAATACAACCTAAAAATCTATTATGGTCATGTGCAATGTGTGATAGGTTTGTTGGTAATTGGGGTCATTTTGGACTTAGTTCCTGTTGGCCATTTTTGATCCACATATAAATCTCTTGAATGGTTTGATGAAGTAGTGGATCAAGGGTTTAGAAGTGGATCTAAAATTTTCAAATAGAGAGGACCTAAGCAAGGTTTTCTAAGGATCTAGCAACATCTTTTATTTAGCTAAGTATTTACTTGTTCATTCTTTCAGGGACCCTTTTTTTTGCTAAGTGTTTCATTCTTTTGGGACATTTTTGGCTAAGTGCTTAATTATTTTAGATAATTTGTTCAAGATAAAGTTTTTGAAGGGATTTTTCTTTCAGACAAAATGTCTGAAACAAAAGACAAAGACCTTTTCTTTCAAGATAATTGTCTAGGACAATTTTCCTAAAGGGTAAATCTTTAATAAAGTTTCCCTTTTCATAATTCTCAAAGGAATTATTATACAACAAAGTGTCTTATACACTTTTATCGAAAGGTACTTCTCTCAGGAAAATGGTCCACTTTAAGGTTTTTGAAGGGTGCTTTTCTTGATGAAAAGGGGACCTTTTTCAAGTTTTAAAGGGCACTTTCAAAGCAAAGGGCCAAAACATTTTTTTTGAAGAATAATTTCCATGCAAAAGTGTCTTATGAAACATTTATGAAGGGTATCTCTTTGGTAAGTGGAACTTTCCAAAAGTCTTGAAGACCTTTTCTTTTGAAGAAGTGGCTAAAGTAAATAAATCTAAAGGGTCATTCTCAAAAATATTGAAAGAAAAAGGCCCATAGGAAAGTGTCTAAGGGAAATGTGATGTTTGCACTAGGGTTAAACATCAAGCTCATAAAATATCCATTGACATTCAAAAGCCATCAAAGGGGTCCCTGGCCAAATGCAGAGATGACACATGGCAACATTTAAGAAGCTAGATATGACGATGCATAATCAATCTTACATTGAATATTAATGATGAGTGGAGGTCAAAGGGGTTAATGAATCTCAAGGGTGAAAGTGTACATTAAAAGTGTTAAAGACACATTCAACTTATAGGAGATCAATGACTCTTAGACATCCATGCACAAGCAGATTGATGGACATGCAAAAAGCCAAGGGGGTATCAATTTTAATAGAAAATATATAAGTCCAAAATAATAGTAAGGAGAATGCTAGGTTTTAAATGTAAGAGATCAAATTGTGTACACTTGGTGGGAATATGTAGCTACCCATGACATGACTCTCTTAGCTCCAAAAAGGAAGACTTGAATGTGTGAAGGGATCGAGGATATTTATGATGATCTTAGTTTATTTCATGGTCAAGCAGTTTCACACTATAAAGGCAAAAGGAGTTCAAGGACATAGTGGTGGTTTCAGCCATTTATGACCCCTCTCTCTATTTTCTCATGCAATCCCCCTCTTCTCTCATTCCTTTATGTTATATATAGAGGATTTTGATTCTAAAAAGAGATCCCTTGATTGGTGATAGAGTCACTCTATCAAAATTTCCTTGTAACACTCTCTTAAAGCAATACAAGATAACTTTATGATTTTCATTGAAGTCAAGTGTGCATTAATAGAGTTTAAATTACAAAATGTATGTTTTTATCTCATTACCTATGATTTCTCTATACACCTCACTTTAATTTGATTGGTTTCTTATAGGTCATGTGATGTGTTAGCCTTTGGTGCCTTTTTGAAGTGTTACAAGATATAGTGTCTCTCCTACAAACCTATTCCTTCTTACCGTTTAAAGTGCATCCTCCCCTTTGACCTCCACATAACTACTCATGCTTGTAGCTTTGGAATAAGATTAGCTAGACTGTGTCTTGTTTAAGTTCACTAGTAGTCATTAAGGTTCCCAGTCTAAATGTAGATCACTCTCTATTTGGTATAACACCTCCCTTAGCTCAAATTTCATTTTTATGTTATCCTCCTATCCCTTTTCTTTAGTCATTAGTAGATTTTATCATGGGAAATAAGAGATAAAGTGAAGCATCTGAGGAGATAGCCTCATAAAAAAGCCTAGAGGTTCAACCTCACTATAGGATACCCATAGCCTGAGGTTGTCCCAGTGCTTGTAGCTAGGAGTGAGAGAGCTTGAGAAACTCTCCCATGAAGGGTGAAATTATATGCTATAATAGTTGCTAGCAAACCTAGTGAGACCAATTTCAAGGAAGATTGGTCAATTTTGATGCTAGTTTGATCAATTTGTAGTGGTTATAATTTTCATCTTTCAGTATCTGGTGAATCTGAGGAACACTCAATAATCTGGTGGTAGAATAGTAACTATCTTTCGTGCCAAAGGTGACTACAAGATCAAATTTTGGAGGTATTCATTTTAAATTTTTTGAATTACCTTTAAGCTCAAAAAGATGGTTAAGGTTCACCCATACTCACCCATACATAGGAGACTATTTTCCTAAACCAATTTTGAGGTATACCTATACAAGAAGACCTGTGTTAGCCCCTTTTGTTAACATGATTCACCAAAGAGATTTTGTAGTTTTAAGTGGCCAAAGTCCTTCAAATATTACACAATATTATCCTATTCCATTATCAACCCTCAAAATCATCCCATATTTCATAGGAGACCAAGCCTTAACTCCTACTAAACACATCATAGACATAGTCAATTTCTATAATATTCATAATGTCATAGTAGAAAATGTAGCTATCAGACTATTGGCTATATCTTTTAAGGGAAAGGACTTATATTGGTATAGAGGTTTAGATCTTGAATCTATTCAATCATGGGATCAACTGGGTACAACCTTATATAATGAATTTATAGACAAGAGTGATCATTTATCACTAGCAAAATAGTTGACCACAATCAAGAGAGCTCCTCATGAAGTTATGCAAGACTTCAACACAAGATTCCAAAAATCTTGGGACATAATTCTAGATTATATTAGACCATCCCCTAACTTTGCATTCTTATACTATTTTAAGTCTCTAAATAGTGACATAGTAGTAATGATCCAATCTATGGGAGGAGATATATTACCAAATGCTTACGAGGTGGTTATCAAAGCCGAAAATTATCTAGTTCAGGTCAACAAGATTACTCCTAGGCCCCCAATGCCTCTTTTCCCTAAGATAAAAACACCTCCTATAGTTTTTCCCCCACTTGATGTTATTCTTCCAACACCAATGATTACTGCTATACCTTCACCCAAGTAAGAGAAGGCCTCCACTAGTGACTCCTAAGAGAAAAAGAACTACTAAGAACTTAAGATCATGCTCCAATCCTTGGGGAATGATGTAGTCAATGTCAAGAGATAGAAAGCTTAAAATAAGTCATACTATTCTCCATATTAGTCTCAACAACAATCTTATCAAGGAAATAGACCACCCTTCAATGGAAACTTCTAAGGTCAAAATGGAAAACAAGGACAAGGACAACCTAGCTATAATAAGTAGAGAAGTTACAATATAAATGTTGTAGGCTCTTCTAACACCTTGGTTCCTATTCAAAATAATATGACTCAAGAGGCAGAAGGAACCATGCCTTGGGATCAATATTTTGGGCAATCCATTGTCCCAACTAGTTGTTTTAGCCAGGTATTTAATGACTAATGGTAGCAAGTTATTGATTATGGATATAATCAAGCCTTAATGACTCAAAACATAGAGACTCCTATAATGACAAAGCTAGATTAGTTTCCAAAAGAACAATGATCATATAAGGTACCAAACCAACTAGATGCTATAGTAGTCATCAATGATCAAGAAGAGTGCTATGCATCCAATCAGCAAGCCAACTCCTGTCAAGCTCATGTTTGAGTGGAAAAAAATACAAGATTCAAAAAAAGGAATAGGGGTGACAACCAGGGAGTATTCAAGGAACCTCCTGCCACCACTCCTTCATTGTCTTAGCCTAATGAGCCTATTATCACTTCAAAGGTCTTGACACCTCCACAAAGCTCATAGATTTAACAAATAGTAGTAGTGGCTCCCAAAACACAAGAAAATGTTAGTAATACACCAATTAACATTGTTGAATAAATGAATAAATCCAATGTGATTGTACCAATGTAGGACATGATTTCCATTCCCAATCAAGTGGATATTATTCAAGAAGGTTTGTCCAAGATATGAGTTACAACAACTATAGGTAGACAACCAAGCAAAAAAACTAAGGTCCTCACCAATGCAATGTAAGGCCTTATAGGAGAAGGATTAAGTAAGGTGATCAAAAATCATCCATTCTATATTTCATTAATCATTAGTGATTCTTTGGTGCATAATTTCTTGGTAGATAGTAGAGCTAGCACTTCAATAATGCTAAAGTCTATAGCTGATCATTTGAACCTCAAATATGAGCCGCATACCAAGGGAGTTCTGTAGTTTGATGATTCTTCCACAAAGACATTTGGTATCATCAAGGATTTGAATATGACCCTACATGCTTATCCTAGTGTCTTAGTGGTTCAAGATGTGTTGATCCTTGATGTAACTCCTCACTCTATATTATGCTTTTCTAGAGAATTCACAACAAAGATAGGAGGATATCTCTTAGTAGATTGGTCATACATGGAATTCAAAATAAGGTATGGAGTGAAGGTATCAATCAAGGATAAGCCCATGGCACAATTTCACATTAAGCCCCATCATCTAGATAACACAAACCTCAATTGCACTATTCTTGATGAAGACAAATTTTCAATTGGTCAAGAGCCGAATACTCATCTTGAGGAGATTCCAGACTTGTTCTTAAATGAGATATGGGGGGATAAAAAATTTCTCAACCCTTTGGAGGATGTTGAAGAAAGATACATGGGTGTCTATCTACTACATGAAGAAAATCAACCCATGTATTCTCTCATTGGACCTAAAGAAGACCTCAATGGCATGTGGAAGTTGTTATTTAATGGTTTAAGGATAAAAAATGGAGTGGGTGCAAGGGAAATGTTAGTTCCCCCTTTAGGAAATAAACATTTCTCTTCTTATAGGTTCTATTTCAGTTTCTCTTCTAATATAGAAGAATATGAAGGCTTGATCCATGGTCTCTAATGGGCCAATAAGAGAGGAATCAAAATGTTGTAAGCATATGGAGACAGTGAGCTTATAGTGAACCAAGTCAAAGGCTTGAACATTAAAAATAATCCTTTGATGAGGTCTTACAAAAATAGAGTTTGGGACCTAATTGAAGATTTTGAAGCCTTCAACATCCAAGTAGTGCCAAGGACCCAGAATCAACATTCTAACAGGTTGGCAACTTTGGGAGCTCAGTTCAACATCCCAAGTAAGTTGAAAGAGGCCAAGGTTTAACCACATGTCAAGGTGGTGGTGAGGCCATCAATGCTAGATAATGAAGTCCATTGGCATGTTTTAAAAATAATAAACACATTTCTTGTTTCTTACAATAAGAAGTTGAGTTCTCCTCTGCCAATCAAGAGAAAATTCAATAATAATATGGGGAGAAAATTATCTGATTAAAATCTAACAAGATTCCCAAAATATTGATTACAATTGAGGGCCTTTTCCATGAGGGAGACCATATGAGGAAAGAAAAGGTGGTAATTTCAAAAAATGAAGATAACTATGAAATATTCCTCATCTTCAAAGACAAACTTCTCAATATTAGGAAGGTAAGCAACAAGGTTGAGAGGCATGCTTCAATAACACTCTGCTAGGAATACATAGACATCTTTGCTTGGGAATACAGTGACCTAAAAGGTTTTGATCCAAAGTTATCCCATCATACAATAGAGCTAGAGGCTAATGCTAAGCCTATGAGGCAAAAGTAGAGGCCTACCAACTGCAAGATAGAAGATCTTATGAGGAAAGAGCTAACTAAGTTGATTCAATCTAAGATTATCTTTCCCATCAAATAGTCATAATGGGTAGCTAATTTAGTGCCTATAAGGAAGAAGAGTGGGGAGATTAGGATGTGTGTTGACTTTATAGATTTAAACAAAGTCTCCTTGAAGGATCATTACCCTCTACCATATATGGAGCAACTTCTTAAAATAGTTTTAGGGTCAGAACATTTTTCTCTTTTGGATGGATATTCAGGTTACAACCAAGTATTAGTAAAAGAAAAAAATTGGTACAAGACTGCCTTCACCACCAAATGGGGCACATATGCATACCAAAAGATGCCCTTTAGTTTGTCAAATGTTGGGGTAACTTTCCAAATATCCATGGACATGGATTTATAAGGATTGATGAATCAAATGGTTCTGGTCTACTTGGATGACATCATGGTTTTCTCCAAGAATGCCAACAAACACATGGACCACCTAAGGTTGATCTTTGAAAGATGTAGAGAGTATGGGATCTCATTATATCCCAAGAAGTGTGTGTTTTATTTGGATGAAGGTAAGTTTTTGGGCCACATAATTTTAAAATAAAGGCTATGTATTGACCTTGAAAGGGTAGATGCCATCTTAGCACTCTCTATCCCAAAGCATAAGAAAGGAGTTTAGAGCTTCCTTTGCAAAATAAAATTTGTAAAAAGGTTCATACCAGATTTTTCAAGATTGGTCAAGCCTATTACTTCCATGTTAAAGAAGAGTCAATTTTTTTCTTGGCCAAGAGAAGGAAAAGATGCTTTTGAACCCATCAAACAGGTCATTTCCCAAGCACCCTCACTCATAAATCCTAATTTCTCTAAGGATTTCATGCTATACACCTTTGCCAATATTGACAGCTTATTAGCTATGCTGATACAAAAGAATGGTGAGGGAATGGAGCAACCAATTGCTAAGGGTTAGAACGATATGAGGTGAGGTACACTTTTATAGAGAAGCAAATCCTTGCATTAGTGGGGAGTCTTAAGAATTTTAGACCAATGCTCTCCAATAACAAGATTTATCTCATGGTACCCCATCTTGGAGTTAGGGATTTCCTCCTTAACAAAGATATAAATGAGGAAAAATCTGGTTGGATCACCAAAATCATGGATTTTGATGTGGAAATCAAAGTTACCAAGTTGGTCGTAGGTAGAGGTTTATGTTAGCACATGGTGAAATATCTTTAAAAAGACAAAGAATTTGCCATGGTGATTCAAGCCAATTCACAAGTAGAGGTACCTCTACTTCATGAGAGTTGGCTCCATGATATGGCACATTTTTTGCTAATAGGAGAATGCCCCAAGGTCTAGACAAGGTGAAAAGAAGGTATTTTAGACTTCACTCCATACCTTATGTATTGGTTGATGGGGTTTTATTCAGAAAGGACCTCAATGGAGTGCTCCTAAGGTGCATAGATGATGACCAAGTGACAAGGCTCTTAGAGTAATTCCATGATGGGCCTACATGAGGCCATTTTTCTCTAAGGACTATAACATAAAAGATAATGAGGGCTGGTTTTTACTGGCCTAGCCTCTTCAAAGATGCTTATGCATAGGTAAGAAAGTGTCAAAAATATGACCTCTTTATGGGTAAGAAAATATTAGTAGCTTTTCCTCTCAACCCAATTCAGGTAGAATGACCATTCATGTAGTGGGGTTTAGATTTCATAAGAGATATCAAGCCTCCATTAAGTACATGACGTAGTTGGGTGCTTACTACAACTGACTACTTCACCAAGTAAGTGGAATCCATTACTTTAAAATAAGCTAATGAAGGTGTAGTCCTAAACTTATATGATAACATTGTGACCAAGTTTGGTGTTCCATCCACTATCATCTCTAATAATGCATTAATATTCCTCGATCTAAAAGTGAGTGAATGGGCTCTCAATATGGGCATCTACCTTAGCATGTCTTCTAACTATTATCCTCAAGGAAATGGACTAGCTGAGTCCACAAATAATTTTTTTATAAGAATCATTAGGATAAATATGGAAGAGAATCAAAGGACATGGTACACCAAACTAAAGACAACCTTGTGGGCTAACATGGTGACTCCTAAAGCTGACATTAGAAATTCTCCATATGTTTTAGTATATGGAAGGTAAGCCAATTTTCCCATTTCTCTTAAGATACCTACATTAGAACTAGCCCATTATCTAGATTTAATGGAAGATGAGCCCATGCATGTGAGACTAGTAGAACTCATGGGGCTTGAAGAAAAAAAAGACCTTGTAATGAAAACACTAGAGTCACATCAAGCTCAAGTCAAGAAAGCCTTTGAAAAGAGAACCATATCAAGGGACTTTAAGGAAGGGGATCTAGTCCTCAAGTGGGATTTAAATAAGGCCAAGCCAAGAAACCATACCAAATTTGATAGCTTATGGAGTGGTCCTTATTTGATCCATGGATACAAAAAACATAATGCTTTTTAGTTGGCCCAATTAGATGGAGAGATACTACCCATACCAATCAATGGAATTCGTCTAAAGCCTTAATATTAGAAGATTTTATAGCCATTATAGATATTGTATATTTTGTATAGCTTTTCATGTTTTCCTCTAGGTGCCTTGTGCACATTCTTTTCAGTTGTGTGTTTCCCTTCCCTAAGTGCCTTGAACATAGTGTTTTTTTGTTTTGGTTGTTATTATTGTTTCAAAGAGAGGTTCCAATTTAGTGAAAAAGTGACTTTAATCCATGCATAATGGATGGATTTGATGAGGCAACATGGTCTAGGTTTTCTTGCATCGATAGGCATGCAACCCCTATGAGCTACCAAAGATGTTGGCCATTTTTGGCCAACATATAAAGCTCTCTCATGGTTTGATGAAGTAGTGGATCAAAGGCTTAGAAGTGGATCTAACATTTTCAAAGAGAGAGGATCCAATCAAGGTTTTCTTAAGATCTATCAACAGTGTTTAAGGGTAAGCCTGCAAGCCAAAAGCTAAGTGTAAGTTTTTTTATTCAATTGTCTTTACTTGTTCATTCTTTTGGGACCCTTTTTTGGGCTAAGTGTTTCATTATGTAAGACCTTTTTGGCTAAGTGTTAAATTATTTTTGATAAGTTATCCAAGTCAAAAATTTTCAAGGGATATTTCTTTTAGACAAAATGTTTGAAGCAAAAGATAAAGACCTTTTCTTTTGAGAAAATTGCCCGAGACAATTTTCCTGAAGGGTAACTCTTCAATAAAGTGGCCCTTTTCAAAATTCCCAAAGGAATTCTTCAAAAAAAAAGTGTCTTATACACTTTTCCCAAAGGGTACTTATCTCAAGAAAATGGTCCACTTTAAGGTTTTCAAAGGGCACTTTTCTCGATGAAACGGGGATCTTTTTCAAGTTATGAAGGGAACTTTCAAATTAAGGGGCCAAAACACTTTTTTTGAAGAGTCATTTCCATGGCAAAGTGTCTTATGTAGCATTTTTAAAGGGTATCTCTTGAGGAAGTGGACCTTTCCAAAAGTCCTAATGACCTTTTCTTTTGAATAAGTGGCCAAAGCAAATAAACCCAAAGGGTCATTCTCTAAAGCTCAAAATAAAAAGGCCTATAGGAAAGTGTCTGAGGGAAATGTGATGTTCACACCAGGGTCAAATATCAAGCTCATAAAATACCTATTCGCATTCAAAAGCTATTAAACGGGTCCCTAGCCAAACATAGAGATGATGTGAGGTAGCATTTTGGGATCTAGATCTGATGGCACATAATCAATCTTACATTAAAGATTAACAGTGAGTGGAGGTCAAAGGGGTCAATGAATCTCAAGGATGAAAGTGTGCATGATAAGTGTCAAAGACACATTCAATTGGTAGGAGATTGATGACTTGAAGGCATCCATGCAAAAGTAGATCGATGGACATGCAAAAATATAAGGGGGGTATCGATTTTAATAGAAAATATATAAGTCCAAAATAATAGTAAGGAGCATTCCAAGTTTTAAATATAAGAGATCAAATTGTGTACACTTGGTGGGAACATGCAGCTACCCACAACATGGCTCTCTTAGCTCCTAAAAGGGAGACTTGAATATGTAAAGGGATTAAAGAGATTTGTGTTGATCTTAGATGGTTCATTTCATGGTCAAGTAGTTGCATTCTCTAAAGGCAAAAGGAGTTCAAGGACATAGTGGTGGTTGCAACCATTTATGACCCCTCTCTCCATTTTCTCATGCAAGCCCCTTCTTCTCTCATTCCTTTCTACTATATATAGAGGATTTTGAGACTAAAAAGAGATCCCTCAATTGGTGATAGAGTTACTCTATCAAAATTTCCTTGTAACACTATCTAGAAGCAATACAAGATAATTTTTTTCTTTTTGTTGAAGTCAAGTGTGCATTATTGGAGTTTAACTTGCAAAATGTATGTTTTTCTCTCATCACTTGTGATTTATCTACACCTTAATTTAGTTTTCTTGGTTTCTTATAGGTCATGTGATGTGTTAGCCTTTGGTGCCTTTTTAAAACATTACAAGTTATAGTGTCTCTCCTATAGACCTATTCATTCCTACCCTTCAAGGTGCATCTGCCCCTTTGACCTCCACACAGCTAATCATGCTTACAAATTTGGAAATGGATCAACAAGATTGTGTCTTGTTTAAGTTTAGTATTAGTCATAAAGGTTCCCAATCTGAATGTGGATCACTCTCTATTTGGTGTATCACCTCCCTTAGCTTAGATTTCCTTTTTATGTTATCTTCTTATCCCTTTTCCTTAGTCAACAATATATTTTAGCATGTAAACTAAGAGCTAAAGTGAAGCATTTGAGGAGATAACCTCATAAAAAATAATAGAGGTTCAATCTCACTACAAGATACCAATAGCCTGAGGTTGTCCCAATGCTTCTAGATAGGAGTGAGAGAGCCTGAAAAATTCTCACACAAAAGGTGCAATTTTATGCTACAACAGTTCCATCTATTTTGGGATTGGCATTTTTATTGTTGATGTTGTTGCTTTTGTTGTGGTGGTCTTCATTGTTTCTATTATTATTTTTATTACTGATTTGTATTTTTATATTATGAAAATAGGTCTTGGTAAATACCTAAATTATGATTGGAAGTAGGATCCCTATTATCCAATTGGATCTCTCCATTTTCCAACATATTCTCAATAAGGTGTTTCAATTGTACACACTAGCATATATAATGTCCCTTAACATGATGGTAATCATAAAACTTATGCTCTTTTTACTAGTTAGGGTAAGGTATACCTTCAGGAAAGTGTTTTAGAATCAACGAACTAAACTTATTGGTTGCAACTAATTTGTTAAACATTACTTTCATAAGCTCACTAAGGTTTCTAAAGAATATAGCATTGGGTATTATTCTTAGAGGAGGGGTTTTCAAATGTAATGGTTGAGGTGTCTACACACATAAAGGCATTTTCATTTTAAGAACTGGGCATGGTTGCAGAATAGGCTATATTTGTTAAACAAGTTACATTTGTGGAATAAGTTACAGTTATGACATAGGATAAATAGATAGTGTTTACACCATTTTTATATTATACAACTCAATGACTCCATTACCAATAATATTCTTATTATGGTTATACAGTGTAGATTTTTCATAGTTATTATCTTGTGCTAGTGTAGAAACTTATGCTTGGATTGGGTTTAAGCTAGTGTAGAAATGTATGCTTGGATTGGGTTTGGGTTTTAACTCAGGCCTAGATTTTGGTTTTGGATGTAGTTTTGGCTTGAAGAAGACAACTTGATAATATATTCAATAATAAGGGCCTTTTTAACCTGTATACCTTTCTCAATGATCTTCATAGATGTGTGAGCACACTACATCTCTAGGTGATAAGATATTTCACTGTGTAATTTTTTGGTAAACACAACTACCAATTATTTATCTAGTAAGTTATGGGTGAAGTTACTAGTAAGAACTCTCCACCATTTCAAGTAAATTTCAAAGCTTTCATTGACCTTCTGTTTAGCCTGACTCAAATCAGCTACTAAAATATCATGCTTGAGATTATGGGAGAAATGTTGTACAAATATAACTAAATGGCCATCAAAATAAGATATTGAATTCTTCAACAACTTAAGAAGCCACTCCAAGGCCTATCTAGTCAAACTTTAGGGAAAAATATGAAGTGGGTAGATGTCACTCTAGGCCATTGGCTGAAAAGTGATTAATAACTCTTTTAAATTCTCCCTATGGTCTCCTTTACCCTTGTATTTATCAAATTTTGGTGGATCATAGCCTATAGGAAATAATATTTGGAGGTACTCAATTTTAAATGGATATGATCACATGTCATCCAATTTGAATTTCTTAATCTAATTCCTTGTCTGAATGGCTATAATTACATCATTTATTTGTTGTAGTTCTTGAGCTAAGAAGATAGATGGCATAGCTAGTTGTGGTTATGGTTGGGTGATCAAAGGTGGATTAATTTAACTAGGGTATAGTGGGGGAATGGTGTATTGTGGAATGTTGGTTTGATATACTAATTAACCAGGAATATGCATTTGTGTATTAGGATTAGGTGACTAGTATGATATGCATTATTGATAAACATTCTAGTTAAGATTTGGAATATGGCTTTGGTTTGGAGGGAAATATTGTTTTGATGGAGGTATATGGATTTTTCGAAGGTATTACACTTATTAGGTTTGATTAGGAACTTATTATTGACTAGTTGAACCCTATTATATAAATGGTACCCATTTTTGACTACAACACAATTATTGAATGTGTTACATGTTGAGTCCCTATTGTATATGAGGTAAAATCTGGGTAAAATGAAAATTTTGATTAATAGGTACTTGTTTTAATTTGGGACTTCTTTATTGAGTAAAAACCTATTATGAATTGGGCATTTTTTGGGTTTTAGGTATATGTTGTTGACTAATACAAATATGTTATTGATGAGACAATGTCTCTAATAAACTCACCACTTTTTGTGGTGGTAGATTGGTCTATCTACTATTACAAAAAATTAGTCTCCACCTATTGAGGTAGGGTAACATTCACCAATTATTGGGGTAGAGTGTTGGTTTATGTTTGGCCCTGCTGTGTGTTTGAGGAAGTTGTTGGTTGAGGGGTGGGAGTGGCAGGTTGTGGTTGGGAATTCCTCCTATTATTTCAAACCACTCATAGTATTGGTAAGAGGCACCTATTGTTGTGAATTTTTTTTGGTTTATTTAACTCACCTTGGTTCAAATTGGATACACCTATGTTATTTGCTATTTTTTGTAAATGGTTTTGTGTAAAAGCCATAATCACTTCCTCAATGGTTGATACATTGAACATGTTGCCAACTAATGTATTTTGGATAAATGGGTCTATGTTTGGATTACTATGGCTTGAAGAGTTAATTTTCGCCCCTATGAAATGATATAAGTATATAAATTGGGTGATCAAACCATAACATTAAAATTCCATGCTAAATTAAGATACATCTGATATGCCTACTGCATCTATGCAAATTAGTTATCCATTGGACCCTTCACTTTTGCAATCACATTAGGATCTTGGTTAGACATTGGTATGAGTTATTAATGGTAATTAGTTAAGTCTTACTTCATTTGTATAATTTTAGGTGCATTTTTAGTGCTCAAACTAAACTAGGGATACTTTTATGGGGAAAGTCTACCAGGAATTTTGCTCCTACCTCTATAGCTCTGACTAAAATATCATCCAAGTTTTCAAGTAAGTGATGATCAAAAAAGTATGGATCATAAATTATTAGCGTGGTTACATAGTGGGGCTAATGTTAGAATTTTTTGATAATGGGTGGCACATTGGAAAGCTATTAGGTTGTTTGTTCTTACTCTTGCCTTGGATAAAGAGATACATTAACTAGGTACTCTGCTAGTGGGTCATATCCTTGTTCTACATATTGAGTAGTATAAGAGGGATATGGATTTATTTCATAAACTACATCTCCATATGGGTCTCCAACGAAAGGGTCATTCATGACTATGTTCTTACAATCTGGATTATACATGGTCTTGCTACATGTATAACAAGGCATATTAGAATCTATGGCTATTGTATCTCAAAGAAAAAGGTCTAATATTTGCATGTTCTTGAAATGTGTTCTAAAATGATTTGGTCCCTTGTTTCAAATTTATTGAAAAATGGAGTGGAAAATATCGATTCTTGAAAACTAACAATCATATATTGGTATAAAATACCATTAACACTCTAAGATCCTTTAAATGAATGGTCAACAAAAGGAAAACTTGGATCTTGATATTGGTAAGCATTCTAAACAAAATCAAATCTTGGAATTTTAACTATGCAAACAATCTAAGGTATATAATAAGCACACAAAATTAATCTTTGGCAAGGTGCTCCAAAATAACTTAATCTAGGTTTGACAATGAAATAAAAAAATGCTAGGTCTTTAGTCGACATCACAAAGTTAGACATGAAAAGGAATGAACTAGGTCCAAACTATGAAAAAATGCTAGGTCTATGGACAATTTCATAAAGATAGACTTTGGAAATGAACAAACTAGGTTTAAAGCATGAAAACAATGTTAGGTCTTTGGCTAACATCACAAAACTAGACTTGGAAATGAAATGATTTAGGTTAAACTTGAAATAAATATAAATCTAAGGTGATTGGTTTGGTACATTTTATCTAGACGCATAGATCAATCTCAACACATGGAATTAGGACAAACTTGACCTTGACACAAAAGAACTTACTCTAGGCACATATTTGAAACTAATTGGGAATGTCAATCTTAAGTAACAAACTAAGAGAAAAGATTAAAGCATTCAATCACAAAATATAATCAAGGTTCTAATGTAAACTATTCACATTTAAAGTTATACTTAATGAATGTGTTTCAACCTTAGTGTGAGATTATAAATTAGTTTGAGGCATATGAAGGTAAACCATTCCTAGGTCTAGGCAAAGGTCTTTAAATCAAGTGATAAATTGATCCAAATTATCACAATCCAAATGTAAAAGGTTAATGCCCAATCCCAAATTAGGTAAGACTTCAGTGTAGGCCAATCAAATTTAGATTTGATTTTTTAAAGATAAATTTTTAACTTAGTATAAAAGACTCATATTTTCAAATGAATAACAACTTAGACTCAAATGGGTAGCATAATGACACCTTTTAGAACAAAGATACACAAATGGTTTAGACTTGGTTTTGAATAAAGGTAAATGTCTTGGAAAAAATTGGAAAATGTAAAACTGTCTCTTTGAACAAAGGTACACAAGGTGGTTTTGAAAATCTCTAAGGCAAATGTTTGGAGTGATTTCAATAGCGTAACACTTCTTGACTCAAATTAGTGTGTGAAACACGTGTTTTATGTTGAATTTATTGACTTATTTTTTGATTTAGTTTTAACACAAAAATAAATTCTAGACCCTAAAATAAATTCAAGTCAAATAATAATAAAAACACCTAAGTGCACATCCTACCCTAAAAATTGACAAGGTTACATAGTCTCTACCAAAGTTTTCACTGATATACCAATGCCCAAAAGGAATTAATTATTAATCCTAAAAGGTAAGATCACACGTAGGTAAAGTGTTTTAATCCCCATTTGTATCTCAATCATTGGTACATGGCACAAACTTAGAGTTTCAAATCAACTCAGTATTTGAATGGATATTCTATGGTAAGTGGGGTTGATCTAAATCTAAATTTTTTGATGGGTTATAGATGTTCCACATGTGTGGCTAACACGAAAGAGGAATTACATCATTTGGATGGTTACCACCTAGTTTTATACAATGGTCTACTCCTTTATATAACAAATTCATTTATGTAATTTTTAGTGAATTATAATGTCTAGTATGTGCAAGCTTCGAGGATATATTAGATTGGTCAAGCTAATCGATCACCACCATCCCATCCAATGGTATGTCCAATTTGTATACCCCATCATGGAATGGACTTGGAATAATTTTGGGAGATGAAACCCCAGGTAAATTTCCTCATATAGAAATTTTGAGGAGGCTATGAACTCCTGATCACAAACCAATGTAGAAAAATAAATAAATAAAAACTGATAGAACTTTAGGGTCATTTCTAAGTCAACCAAGTCAATCAAATCTTAGGAAGAGCATACACAACTTTTATTCACTTCTATGACTCGATCAAAAAAATAAAAATTATGCACTTTTGATCACCCAAGTTCCCTAAAGGGGATGGGGGAGAGCATACACACAAATTTTTTCTAAAAAAACTAGTTTAGGAATAGAAACTAAGTGCTTTTGAAAAAAAGGAATGTAAAAAGTAGAATCTCTTAAGATCACAAATCTAATGTTTTTGTTCTTTTTAATCACTAAAAAAAATGTGAAGTGAGGTTTGTCCCTTTGTGTTTGAACTTGTAAATTTGAAAAAAAGAAATTAAAGTTATTTTGTAAGTGATTTTTAAGCAGCAAAAAGACAAATGTGAATAATTTTAAAAGTGATCAAAAACTTCTCTTTTTGACTTAGTTTCCTGCAAGAAATTTTAATGGATTAATTTGTGTTTAATCCAAGGTGAAAAACCTATAAATTAACTCAATAAAACACAAAAAATAAACTCCCTATAATGATTTTGTAGTCACACAATTAGTGTGAACTGCAAAATTTCTCAAACAAGTAAAATACAGATAACAATAGAAAAACAAAAACTTATAGAGTTTGATTTCATGGTTTTAAGATGATTTCATAGTTCTATTTTCTGATTTCGTAGTTATATTTTCCAATTTCATGATTTTGATGATTATTTCAAAATTATTTTCATGATTTCAAAACTGTGGAAGACCTACACAAAAACACAAAAATACAGATAATGATTTCATAGTTTTTAGCTATAATTTCCTAGCTAACTTTGCCTATTTTTCAAATACATGGGCAAGTAGATAAAAATAGATGAAACAATTTTTCAATTGATATAAATTATTTTGCAACTATTCTTTATGAATTTTTAGTAAGAAAAAAAAACCTAAATCCTATGTGATGAATTCATAGTTTACCCAGATGATTTCATAGATGTATGTGCTAAATTCATAAATACACAAAGCCAAGTTCAAATAGAGACATTTTTAAATTTTCCTAGATTATTTCACTATTTAATTAAATAATTTTGTTTTTTTATTCTTTAAATTCATAAATATGTAGAGGACAAATTCACAGTTTCATAGTCAAACACCAAACATGGAAAAATTTATATTAAAAATGTAAGAATAAGGTCTAAAATGAGAACTTACTGCATTCTAAAGGTCCAATATTATTCCTTTAGTGTATGTGGGGTATGTCATCCCACCAGACATGCCATTATGTAGCATAGAGTTATTAAGGAGATTGTTAGATTTCTCTTGTTAGTGGAATTATAAAACCCCAATGTCAAACAACTCAATGAAAGTAACAACTACTTACCTAAGTACTTGGGTGACCAGTAACAAAGCTAAGCAAAAATACAACTAAGAAATAAAGAAAAAAACTACCTTTACCTTCCTTATCAAATGATTCTTGTTCATTGGAATGTATATATGGTTGTTCTTGGCTTATGTGTCCAATGGATTCCTTTGTCAATGTATTTGCCTTGTGAACATCACCTCTCCTTGTCCACTTGTGTCTTGGATTGGAAAAATGAATCTTTATATAATCAATTTAGCAGTCTAACTCTACACAAAGAATATTATTAAATAATGGCCTTGGCACTTGTATTTATAGGTTCTCCAACTAACCCTAACTCAAGTGTAGGTAGGTTAGATTTAACTATGGTTAGTTTTAGTTTAACTATCGTTAGGTTAGGGATGAGACAAATAATTAATATTTGGGATAGAGATCCCATTTATTAATCATGGTTATCCATTTCTAAATTTAAGGATTTAATAGAGATATTTCTAATTTTTTGACTTTGAGGATGATGACATCATCATGAGCTCAATTTTATTAGAATTTCCATTTTAGAAAATTGATATTCACTAATTAAAGATAGAAATTTCACTTAAGAAGTTAATTAGATTTGATTAGTTAAATAATTCTACTTAGGGTTTTGACATTTTAGGAATTAGTTAATTGCCCCTCTTATTAGGTCTAGAGGCCAATTTGTCAATTTACTAGGTTACAATTTGACTGGAAATGAATCTATGGGAGGTTACTATTGCTAATAAGAAAATACCCCAAATAGGGATGCCTCAACATGATTATGGACACTAATGTTTGATGTGCAGATGAAATTGGGATATACACTAACCTTTAGGTGTAATTTTCACTATTTGGTAGAAATTAATGCTAAGTCTGATTGAAACATAGTTGTGGCTAAAACACGATGTCTACAGGTCTCACCAAAATAAATTCAAAAAAGGGGGAAAGGTAAGGGAAAAAATGAGGCATGTGGGTCAAATAAAATTAAACATTTCTAAAACAACACTTGAACTAAAGATTGGATAAGTAATCAGAAACTAATATTTTTTGTAAGCTACTAAGAGCACACCAACAATCAAGCACAATTAGACATTCAAGGAGACATGAAATATAGTAAACTAAAGATCATATAATTAAAGGTTTCCATGTTTATAAGATTGTGTTAGCACATCTATAAGAGGGGATTATGATTAACATAAAAAATTTAATTTAAATTAGTAAGAGGTTAATAAGAATTAATGTATTTAAAATATAACTCATGCACAACTAGAAAACTAAGATACCAAAATGATAAACCTTTTTACACAATCCATAGGTTTAGATAAGAATCAAAATTTGCACATCAAGAATAACAACAAAACTTTCTTCATAATTTCCTATTAATATCAATAGCAACAATTATCCTCCCTTTGGGACTAGGAGGATTAAAAAATATATAATTTGGGATGGGGAAGGCCTCATCTCTCAGTGAAGTATAAAAATACATGTTTTAGAAATAGCATTGTATGTCAATCCTCATGCAAAGTGTGCTTGTACAATTGTAACTAACCAAAATGGAGTTATTCAAATAAAATACAATATATAAATGTAATGTAAATTAGAAACTAATGTTTTAACATATCCAAACATGTAAATTAATATGTATAATTAGAGGGGTGCTAATATGGCACCACTTAAAGAGTAAAACCAAGGGATAATAGCTATAAAACTTAAAGTAAATGGAACTATCATTGCAACTTGAGTTACAATTCAAACTATAATTTTATATATATATATATATATATATATATATATATATATATATATATATATATATATATATATATATATATGCCAAAATTTATTGATAATGTAGTTGTAGTAGTGAAAATGGAAGTGGCACATATGCAGACCTGGTCTATGTTTTTACTAATGTGTAATTTTGTAGCCTAAGTACCCTAAGATGGTGCAAGTGTTGCCCCTACTACCAAATTTGATTTTCTATCTACTTTCATCTATAGATATAGTGCATGACTCACCTAGAAGTCAATGTTAATAGTATCAAAATCAAGAAAATGTCTCTTGAACAATAGTGGGATCTTGTCCATAAACTTCATAAACATAACCATTCTTACAACTTGATATTAATGTTGTTGGAAAGGATCCATAAATTCACAATATCCTACCTATAGGTCATTTATGGCATAGGGAGTCTATAATACCTTTCAAAAACATTTCCACTTATGTAAGTTTTTGGACTTTTACTCATCCTAAAGTGTAATATTTTCCCAAATAATTTCTCAATTCAAAAATAAATAAAATAGCAGGTCAGTGTAGGGCATTACCTCTGGTTTAGCTGTAGCATTGTAGACGTTGACCACTTTTATTACTAGAAAGCCATCCTTGTACCTCCTTATGAAATTTAAAATCTAGTCTTCAACCTTATATGGATTGACTACATCGACCTCATCCTAAATAGTACAATAATGATTGAAATCATGATTGAGAGATATTGAATTAAATTTTTTATTAGTTTATTTAGTTGGCCTTATAATCAAATATTTAGAAGGAACTAGAGTGTGAGATGAAGAAACAATTAAAACTCTAGTCTAAAAATCTTTGTGCTATGAAAAGTTTGTAAACTCTTGGTTGAAATGGAGTTATAGATTCACAATTTGCACTTGAACTCTAAATTCGTAATGTGCACTTGATAGCTATAATATAATGTGATTGGATTGAATGGGGAAATTAAAACTATATTAATTTTGATGTGTTATTCATGAGAATTGAATGTATTAATTTTTTAATTCATGGAAATTAACTGTAACAATGTCTTTCACTCCATTCCATGTCTATTCTTCCATTTGAATTCCACAAAGTTAGTTTCCATGGATTTTATTACCATGTGGCATATTTTGTCTACTCTCAAATGCTTAGTCATCATAATATGATAGATGTCTCTTTTATAGACTTTTGGTATTAGCATTCATGTCTTTTTTATTTACTTATATGGTTGAGTGGACACATGTATTTATATCTCTACTCCACTCAAATTGAGTTTTGACTTGATGTACTTTGTTCTTTTGGTAGTGGGTTAGCATGATGATGATGCATGGATGGCTCTCAACATTCTACTTACTCAAGATAGTCCATATATGGAACTATGTTGACATCACCATCAGGTTAGTGGGATGGTGACGTGTTAATGGCTCGTAGTGTTCTACTTTCTTGGGTTAGTCTATACATGGAACTATATTGATGTCATCAATGGGTTAGTGGGGTGATGACATGTGGATGGATATCACCACTCCACTTGCTTGATATAGTACATACATGGAATTATGTTGATGTAATCATTAAGTTGGTATAATGATGACACATGTATGGCTCTTGCTACTCTACTTACCCTAGATAGCCTACACATGGAATTATGTTGATGTCACTATTAGGTTAGCAATATGATGACACATGGATGTATCTTATTACTATGCTTACTTAAGATAGTCTGTACATGAAAGTGTGCTAATGTCACCACTAAGTTAGTGGAATGATGACACATGGATGGCTCTCGCTACTCCACTTACTTAGGATAGTCCATACATGGAACTATATTGACATAATCATCAAGTTAGCAGGATGATGATATGTGGAGGATAGTTTATACATGGAATTGTGATGACATCACCATTAGGTTAGTAGGATGATAACACATGGATGGATCTCACTACTCTACTTGCCTAAGATAGTTAATACATGAAACTGTGCTAATGTCACCATTGGGTTGGTAGGATGATGACACAGACAAAATTAGATGAGCTACAAGAATTTTTAGGGAATCCTTTAAGCATATAATAACTTGTTTGAGACAACATATTCAAAGAACCAAGTAAAAGTAGCATGTTATCCCAATTAACCCATAAATCAAAATCTAAAAAGTGTATAATAGTTTTGAAAAAATAAAATCAAAGGCAAAATATAAATCATGTGTATAGATTGTTCATAGATTTGATCCTCCTATAACCTTGAAACATACTATAATCAATAAGATAAATTCATGTCAATCACATCAAATGAACAACAAAAATCAAGAGGAGCAAATAGATCCCTCCTAGTGTTAGATAAATTTCTTAATCTTGCACTTTTCAAAATCCATGTTATAGAATTCTATTTCATTAGACATTGAATAAGGATATTTAATTAATGGGCCTCTATTTGAACTTTTATAATTTAGGTTTGTGTGTTAGGGCGCAACAAATGGTGACTCAAAAGGGAAAATACTCCTGAGTATTTTGAGAACCCATAATTTTAGTAATGCATCATAGCAAAACTTTATCCCTACCAAGAAAATAATAAATAAACTTGACTTTGAAAAAGACTCCTACTTCTTCATGCAACACACTGACCCTTTCCATTCTTTGGATTTGAGTGTGTGATTTTGTGAAATTAATTTATCATTGGTTATGAGAGTTTTGACACAAACCAAAATAAGCACTATAGGTTTCATTTTGTCTTCATATTTTATAACCAAATTATAAGAGAAGCCTAGGCATTGCTTTTCTTCTAGCCAGACATCCATAACCTTGACAAAGATACCTCTTATTCCACTCAAAGCCTTACTCTACTACCACCTAAGTGTCCATATCCCTAATAGAGATTACTTGAATCATCCATTTTCTATCAATTTTAATGATGAGTTTTGTTTTTGAAAAATAGATAGAAGAAGGGTTAGGAATCACCATTAGTTGGGTGTGTGTATAATAAAACTTATTTTAATCAATACATCCCTATTAGTGTGTCTCCATTTCTATGTTTATTATTTCTCATCCAAGTTTTGGAATCTAATAGTGTAGTTAATCCTTGTAAATGAAAATTCTTCCTAAAATTTACATGATTATATCAAAGTAAATCTTAGAGGTCCAGTAAACTCATTCAATCCAAGCAGAACCTAATTCCGTCACAATACATACCTCAATCCTAAAAACTTGAGTAGTCTCAAAATAAATCTTTATGAAAACCAATTATTCTCCCTTATGTATTATCCCCTTGTTTTTGACATGTATTTTGTATTTACAACATAGATAATTAATGGGGTTTTTCTACAATTTTAGAAAACTACCCTAAAAAGTAAAACAACTAATTTGCTCAAAGTAAAATATATAAAATATGAAAGATTAATCCTATAAAGCAATTAATATAATATATAAAATAGGACATCTAATCTAAAAATTATGAAATATAATTTATGAAGTATGAAATTTAATATAATCTTAGCCTACATATTCACTTACAGTTATCTTAAATACATCTCTATTTGGAGCAACCATGAAATAATGTTTTAAAAATTATCAATTGACTAGAAAGGCAAGGTCATTGCCTTAGAGGTATTTCAATTAGAAGGCATTATTACCTAGGAGATATATGATATCTAATATGTTCATATCCACAAAGGAGTGTTATCATGCTATCCCTTTTTCTCATTTTCTTTATCTCATAGAAGCACTAGGTTAAAAATCTTCAATGACTTGATCTTATATCTCTTGTCAAACCACATTTTGATAATGTCTCAATGTTTACTAAAGCTATGAAATGATTTAGTTCTTGCATATTTCATTTGGACTATATCAAGTAGCCTATATTATATTCTTTGATATTCTCCTATGTATTCTTACATAAACTGGTATGTTGGTATTTTAAGAGTAATGTGAAAGACTGGTTTTTGTCCATACATTAGTAGAAAAGGTGAAGCCTTGAGAACTTGTTTGTGCCTAGTTTGGTATGCCCACAATGCATATTTCAATAAAAAATACCATTATCTTGGCTTATCTTGTGTTGATTTCTTAATGGAATCCACCAAATTATTATTGGTAGATTCAGCCACTCCATTCCATTATGGATATTAGTTTGAATTACCTTGATAGTGATTTGATTTTTGTAAGCCTGCTTAGTAAATTTAGTAGATTGAAAATCTAGTCCATTGTCACAAACTAAATAAAGGGGAGTTCTAAACCTAATCAGTATATTATCTTTTAGAAACCCAATGACATCCATTGATCTAGATTTATTTGTTTCCATAACTTATATCCACCTAGTAAAATAGTCAGTAGATATTAGGAAAATCTTGTACCCTACTAAAGAGTTTGGGTTAATTACCCAAATAAATTCAAGGCCCCATTGGGCAAAGGGACATCCCTTAGTGACTGGATTCAAAGTCATGGCAACATTCAATTCTCTTTTTCCAAATACTTGACACTCATGCTAGGTCCTAACATGGTTATGTGCATCTTTGAAGATAATAATATCCCATCCTCATAATTTTGTGAGTTGTGTTTCTTGAATAAATCCTAATACCAATATTTTCATGTAAATTATCTAGAATATCCACAACTTATTCTCTTGAAAAACACCTTAAATATATTCCCTCCTAGTTCTTTTTGTATATGACTCCCTTCTTGATCATATAATGAGTTGGTTTAAGTCCAAGGGCTCATCTCTACTCTTTGTTTAGTTCATGAGGACATGTAACTATGAGTAAATAATGAATTCTTTGAGTGTACCACTCACTACCAGTTACTTGAATCTCATTAATTTGTTTAATACTGATGCATAGATCAATCTCAATCATCATCTAGATGATTCTTTGGCCTCTCACCATCCTGGTTGGCTTGATTTCAAGGTCAAACTCCTAAATTTTGGACATCCATTTGCCTTATCTCTCACTCAACTCATTCTCATCAAATGTGAGATTGATGGTTGGGTCTATAATAATGGTGAATATCTTATTACTCATAATATAATACCTAATTTTTTTCATAACTTTGATTAGGACATATATATGTTTATCTATCATAGAGTATTTTAACTCTACATCCTTTAGATTAGTAATCATGAAAGCAATGGGATGCTCATTATCATCCACATTTTGTGTAAGTACAAAAATTATAGTATGTTTTGAAGTAAATGAATAAAGATATAAATCTTTATTGAAGTCTAGGATGATTAGAACTAGATCTTGAGCATTGAAATTCTTGATATCTTTAAAATATATTTTAGCCTCTATTATTCCCTATATCTTATCATCTTGTTTTAGCATAACATTCAATGGATTTATAATCTATGTAAAACTGGAAATAAATTTATTTACAAATTTAATCTTACCAAAGAAAGACTATAATTATTTCTTGTTGTTGGGGGGCATCAACTTGGAGATGTTATGAACTCATTCAGGATCAATGGAAATCCCATCATTTGTGATGATGTGGCCTAATAATTTCGCTCTTAAGTGACTCTAAATATGATCTTCTTTAGATTAAGAGAGACTTCATATCTTCAACATCTATCAAATACTATTTGTAGATGATCTGTATGATCAGCCCTATCTTTTGAATATATTATCAAGCCATCCATGTATATGATGATGTATTTACCAACAAATCCATAAAATTTCAAGTTCATCACTCTTTTTAAGGTTTCCCCTACATTTATTAGGATGAACAAAATCCTTTTGTATGCAAAATTTTCCCACTAGGTTGTAAAGGCAATCTTCATTCTATCTTCTACTTCTACCAATACTTGATTGTAACCTGAGAATCCATTAAAGAATTAAATAATCTTATATCTAATTACCATATGAATTACCTCATCTAATGAAGGAAAGAAGTTAATATCTTTTATGATGCTCAATTTAGGTTCTTGAAGTCAACACATAGTCTAATCTCTCCATTCTTCTTCCTAACTAGTACCAGGTTAGATACCTAGATTGAATGCATGATTGGAAAGATAATTTTGGCATTTAGTAGCTTATTCACCTCTATTTATATGAGAGCTTATAATATTGGATCAAGTGGCCTACGCCTCTGCCTGAAATGCTTGTGTTCCATATTTAATGGAATGGCACGGGAGATGAAACTAGGGTCAAAGATTTTCAAGTCTTCATATGTTTAGGCAATCACATCCTTGTATTCTATCAATAGACTTTTGAATATTTATTTCTCACTTTTAGTGCAACTTAGACCAATGTTCATGTACTAGGGAAATTCATCAGTACCTAGATTCTCTTTCAGGAAATTAGACTCAGTTACTTTGGATTGCTTCTATGTTTGAGCTTGTAGATCTACATCAAAATCTCACTCTAGGGAAACCATCCCTAGGGGAATGTAGTTTTCTTTTTGTTTTAGGACACATTCTTCTCATAGATATTCAATATGCATGGAATCAATGTCTTTCTCATCTATCAGCTGAGATTCGAAGATCCTAGAACTACTCATGAATTGGACAATCTATTGATCATCCTCAAAGACATGGAAGTTGTCCACATTATCTTGGATAAAGGGATGAGGAACCAGTTTCATGAATAATTTATGCATTTTAGGTCCTTGAAGTAGTTCCAAGTTGGAAGCTAATGTTTCTAGTGAATATGTCATCTAATTTTGTTCTCTTAGGATGCATCTGATGTTTAATGCTTCAAATGACTCAATCAGGTCCCATGCTTGGTGTTTATACTTATTCAAGTAGGTGTCATTTCATTGATACTTATTTTTGATCTGGTTAACAACCATCTTAAAATCACCAAATATTTATAGCTACCTGACATTATGCTTCAACATGAATTGGATACCAAGTATTAAAGCTTCACACTCAACTCTATTGTTAGCAAAAATAAATTACAACCTATAGGTAGGCAAGTAGTACTTACCATATAGGTTTGTCATGGTTATGCTAACACTATAACCTTATCTTGATCTAGCTCTATTGAAATGGAGATTCCATAACTGATAAGGACCTTCACATTCTTGTTCATAGAGCTCTTGCTTGGTAGTAAATGTGTATACTCCTACATGTGGTGATGTAAATTAAACCTTCTCATTATTGGCATTATATTTTGTAATCAAATACTTCATCATTGGTTCTCTATCTATCCTAATTTTGTTAATTACTCATTTATAAGGCAACCACATGTGTAAAAAATTGGTGTCTATGTATCCATTTAGTGTCTTGGACTAATCCCATCTCATCAATAAGCCATAAGATTTTGGGATATCCACAACTAGAATGTCTATGTACTATTATACACTTGGTTTTGATGCTAGCTAGATGTGTACATTTGTATATTCTCCAACACATGGGATAGAAGACTTGTCCAACTACAAGACCACTTTTTTTGACTTATCAGGGGTTAAACCCAACTTCTTGCACATTAGAGGTTAGTAGTTGTGGATTTTATTTTTGAAAATTCAAACTCTTAGTAGAAATGGTGGTACTTTAGGCTTATCTTTAAATACCATCATATTTACATGTGTAACTTTAGACTTATTAGATGTAGAGGGTCTCCCAATCAGTTCTTTGATCAATAACTCCTTTTTATCATTGATATGATCCAATTCATGTAGGGTGATATTATCCTTGATCTTATTCATGTCATTAACAATTTTGTACCTAGCTCTGCTTTACAGTTTCACACTCTACAACTACTCATCCCTATTGGGGGGAGGTGGATTATTTTTAGCCCTAGAATTTGGAGGAGTATTAGTATTATTATTTAGAGGCATTAAAGTAGTAATAGGTTAATTTCTCCTCATATTATAATTATTCCTATAAAACTGTTGAATGCATGAAACTCATATGTATTATCCTCTGGTTCATTCTCATCCTATATTGGGAATTGGAGATCATAGGTCTCAAAGACCATTTTTGTATTGGGATGTCCTAAATTAATAGAGAAAGACAATTTTGTTAGATTGGAAATACAAACATGCCTATTCATTTATTAATGAAAAATATCTAAAGTAGTACAGAACCCTATTCAGTCTAACTCACCATGTTGTGATGTGTTATGAACCCAACACCAATTAGGAAGGATTACTTCCATGATATTTATTTTTAGTATTGTGTTAGGTGGATACTACTTTAGATTATTTATATACCTATTGAAAATCCTATTGTACCTTTGGAGTACAAAATTTTTATCAGTATTTTATCCTCTAATGTCACCCATGCATTTCTACATGTTTGAAAACTCATTACTTAATTTATACACCATCCTCTGAATAGATTTCAATTTTTTTTTTATGTAATCATATTTAGTACCCTATGTAGTAATAATATTGACTACTATCAGGGATTGATTCTATTTTTTTTGGATAGGCATAAAATTATTTAGTAAGCTAAGATGTTAATTGGGTGGAACATGGGTTAAAGGCACATGGGAGTATAACTAGTTCTGATTTTGGGCCATAGTATTTTAATTTACATTTGGGATTGGGATAAAAGCCATATAAATAGGACCTAGGCTAAGTTGGGCTAATGACTATATTCTTGGGTTCAATTTTTACTCCACGTTTATAGCTTCAACATAATCTTACTATCAACATCAACATCTTTGTGTATAAAAATAGTTGTCATAGGGTCCATGGCATTCTTATACATTTTAAGTTTTAAAGTTTCAGTAGGTTTGTAGGTAGTTTCTAGCTGGGTATACATATTTTGAAACCTAGCATTGAAGACTCTGATTGGATCATTTGTTTATTTTCTCATGCATGTAAAGTGTTGGTAAATAACACTTGCACTGGTGAATTGGCTAAATTGTGAAAAAAATGTGCTATACCATCAATCCCTACATGTAAGTGATCCTTTTGGGATATTGAGAAACCAATCATAAGTGACATCTTGTAATGTGAAGGGGAAAAGTCTATATGCCACATCTTTTTAGGTTATACTCAATACTCCCAAGGTGGTCTTGAAGGCCTTTATGTGCTCTTTAGTAGTCCTACCTCTCGAGGGAGAAAAGGAAGGGAAATACTTTTTAGGGTTTTTTAGTAAATCATACATGGCCCTAATGATGTTGATAGAAGAACTAGCTAGCTAGGTTGGAGCTTGGGACATTGGGAATAGTGGAAGATGTGGATGTCTACTTTGAAATAATGATTGATCCTAAGGTCTTCTCCTATCACCCTTATCATACCTAACTTTTCTCTATATTTATAAAGGTAAGTATAACAAGTTAGTGTCTAAGATATACCTTGTTAATATTTTGAGTGCTTCTAGTGCAAGTCAAGTGATTCTTTTCAAATAAATAGGGAAGGGGTGTGAGGTCCTCCTTCTAGTACCAAATAAATTCTATTGATGTGTTTTTTATGCACACCCCTAAAACCATATGAGGTAGCCTCTAATGTTTTAGTATCTATGAGTAAAGATTCAATCTAAGGCATGGTTGTGAGGTATGAGATTTTGTAATCAACCTATTGGTAGAATAAAAATGAGTGAAACAATTTATTTACCATATATGGATCGGCTATGGATGAATATAAATATACTTGAGAAGGGTGGATAGATGATGGATCTAAATTAAAGTGGGTTTGACCAAAAGAATATAAAAAAAGAGGGAAAGGTAAGGGAAAAAAGAAGCCATGTGGGTCAAGAAAAATGAAACCTGCCTAAACCAACACTTGGACTAAATATTAGACAAGTAATCTAAAACCAATGTTAACTGCAAGCTACTAAGATTACACCAACAATCAATCATAGTTATACATCTAGGGAAACATGAAATATAGTAAACTCAATCATATATAATTGAGGGTTGTTTTGTTTATAAGATTTTATTAACATATCTACAAAGGGTGATTATGATTAACATATAAAAGGCAACTCAAATTGATAATAACATAATAAGAATAACTATATTGTAAATAAAACTCATGCACAACTAAAAAACTAAAATAATAGAATGACAACACTTCTTAAATAATTCACATGTTTGGAGAAGAATCAAAATTTGCACATCAAGAATAACTGTAGAACTTTCCTTAAAATGTCTTATTAATTTCAATATAAAAAATTCTCTTATCTTTGGGAATATGAGGATACAAATATATATAAACTTGGGATGGGGGAGGTCTCATCTCTCAAGAAAAGTCTAAAAATACATGTTTTATAAATAGTATTATATGCCAATCATCATGCAAAGTATGCATGTACAATGGTAATTGCCTAGAATAGAGTTATTCAACTAAAATAAAAAATACACATGTAAAATAAATTAGGAACTAATGTTACAACATAGCCAAACATGCAAATACATATGTATAATTATATGAGTGCTGATGTGGCACCCTCAAAATAAGAAAGCTATGAGATAATAGTTGTGAAAGCTGAAATAAATGGAATTATCACTACAACTTGAGTTATAACTAGAATTGACATTGTTACTATAGATACGCCTGTAGTTACCATTGATGTAGTTGTAGTAGTGAAAATTGGAAGTGGCACATATGTGGGCCTATTCTATTTTTTCACTAGTATGTATTTTGTAGCCTGAGTAACCTAAGGTGGTACAAGTGTTGCCCCTACTGCTGAAGTGTATTATTTGGCTGCTTTGATCTATATATATAGTGCATGACTCACATAGAAGTCAACATCAATATTCTCAAAAATCAAGTAAATGTCTCTTGAAAAACTATGGGATCTTGTCCATCAACTTCTTATGCATGCTTAATGCAAGTTTTATGTCTAGATAAATTATCTTAGTTCTTATAATTTGATCTCTCACAAAATTTACTAGTTGCATAATCTCATCATTTGTCCTATAGACCATGCCATCAATCTCATATTAGAAGATATCAACTACTGCTTGAATAATATTTTCAAAAAGGGCTTAGGAAATAATTACCATATGTGAGTGCTTACCTAAGTGACTCTCATATCTTGAAAAATAGAGACTGCCTCTCTTTCTTGATATGTAAATTATTGTGTTAGAGATCGCATCTCTTGATGCTATTCAAATAAGTTGTCCCTCTTAGCATCAAAAAAATTATGGGCCCATACAACCTCAAATGTTATTATTAAATTTAAATGGGCATAAGCCTTATTTTTGGTTGTTTGGCTTATAAAGAAAAGTTTACCATCAATGTATTTTATTTTATTGAACAAATGAATCATATCCCCCCACTTAGACTGGGACATAGTCTTAGCAGACCTTATTAAATTAATGGTGTCATATAGCTTTTGAGTTTCCCTTGTAGGTAATCTACAATTTCTTGAGGAACCTAAATGGTGTTCCTTTTTGGTGGCCTTTGAATAGGTTGATCATAAATTTTGAACATTTTTTTATCACCCCTCCATCAACATCCATAAAACTGTAAGGATCTTCTATATATCAATCAAGGTACAAGGGATTTATATTTTTTATCTTTGTCAAAGAGAATATGTATTCTCTCTATTCCAACTCAACCTATTTTCCTTCTGTAACCATAATCTTTATTTTCATCTTTCTTAAGTTATTCATTTGTCTATCAAAATGAAATTTGATAGCTGGTTGTTAGACAATCACTAGGTCATGCCTTCCTTATTTTTATTGCAACTACTTGATCCATGAAGGAATTTTTAATGTAACATTTTTCTCTATTGTATATACTTAATTTTCAATAATATATGAAGGCAATCACCTATAACGAAGCATGGACATAGGATAAGATGTCCCATTTACATGGAAAGGAGGAATAACTTTCCTCCATCTAGTGACTTGATTTTTTCGATGGTGTATCAATTATGCATTTAGTCTTCCCTTTAGCTCTATGTACTAAAACTGTAGGAGAGTCTAGTTGTGAAGCTAAGCCAATGAGCATTCCTAATTATGTAGAAAACTTGGGATGTGTGGCTTGTATATCAAAAATGGAATTGGACATTAGGTTTTAAAAATGTACCCTCTTTGATAATTTAGGGGACTAAGGACTGGTTTGACCAAAGAATGAATAATTTGTTAGCATTCTAATTAAATTCTACAAGTAATCTATCACTCATGTATATGCAACCCTAGTGGTAGTAGTAGAAGTAATGTAACCCATAGTACAAAATTGGGTTAAATTGGAATTGTAATTTCTTGAGGCTTATTTATTTGGCCCAAAGAATGCAAAGAATGAATAATACTCGTCATATTAATTATAGCAATAGGAATTGAGGAAGTTGTCATAGAATGAGAAATGGGTGAACTTAAAAATTGAGGAGATATAGTCGGGGTACCGTTTGATATAGATTTCATTGTAGTAATCTGAGTTATAGAGCTTGGAGGTGTATCTAATGATGCCTTATGAATTTAATTCTATATTTTTGACTCTGTATCTTATTTTATATCCTATTCTCTATCTGATAATAATTAAATCACCACTGAGTTAACATATCTTTGGTTAACCTCTTCAAATTCTCCTAATATTCTAGTCCCTCTGGATTGAGTACTTGATGTGGTCATCTATTCATCTTCTTCATTTGATTTAGTTTTCTCATTAAATTACTCTATTTCCTTGATGTCAGTCTTGGACACCCATTTTTCTTATGTTCCCCATCTCGTCTTTTTCTTAATTGTCACAAATATTAATAGGGTATGACCTAATTCTACCCTTTCTTTTATCTTCCCTTTTTGTGGGAGCTTATTATTATTTCTCTTCTACTTATACCTTATAGGGTGAAATAGGAGTCTTGGGCTTACTTTTATATGTAATCATTAGTTTGGTAGAAATAAAAGTTGTCCCTATAGAAGGTGGAATGGGATATGAAGGGACAATAGTAATAGAAGATGGTGATGGAGTGGGAAGAGTGGTGACCTCTAGAAGAATTATGGGTGGTGAAGATGGTTACCCAAGAGATTGGGACATTAATGTAGGTGGTGCTATCATAATAGGTGGTGATCTAGGAGAAGAAATAATAGAAACATGAGACAAGAAGGTATGAAGACTTAATTGTTTATCTATAGTCATAGGAGGTAGTGATAATGTGGAAAATACTCTAGTTGTTTTAGCAAGACTTGTAGGTCTCTCTTCAATAGAAATATGTGAAAGAGAAGCTACAATAATTGTGTATGTAGGGAAGCTTGGATAAATCTCCACTCTTTCTTCAATATCTACTTCCTTAAGTGGGACATATTACTCTTTTATATTCCATTATTTATGAGAGGGAGGTCCATGAATAGCTTTAGAAATTCCTTGGTCCTTGTCAATTTTCTTAGCATCCTTGCTAGTGATAGTGGGATAATATTGGATACTATGCACTACAATCATTAACATCTTTACCTTGTGTATCATTATACAAACCTCAATATCATCCTCTACATTCATGAAGACACTATCATGATTATAAGATTTATTCCCATAATTTATTCTCTCCTTCATGTTATATTTATTGATATTTTCTCTAATAGTTTCCTTGGGGTCCCAATATATGAATGGTTCCTAGTTTAATCCATAATGTGTCCTCACTCTTACAACATATTAGAAGTTATCCCACTTTGTATATTTCATTCTACCAATGCCAAAAGGGTTTGGATGAACACTGTCAGCCAATTGAACAAAAATTTGTTGCTCGAGCAATTTATCAAGCACATTTCATGATAGGTACAAAGGTTTTACCATAGTACCTTTAATCTTAATTATAGTACACTCAAGATATAAACAATAGTCTCCCATATTTATAATAGTCTTATTTATAGGATCAAATATCTTAGGCATGTTATTCTCATATATTTCTTGATATAACATAGGGTAAAAGGTCTCAGTCAACCTTTTCATATGCTTTCTAAACCTATGCATATGGAGAACATTGAATTCATCATAAATTTTGTTATTTGAGTATTCTGTAGATGGTTTCCATGGTCCTTAATATGAGGAATGCATAATTGTAGTCAAAACATCTACCAGATAAGATATTATATAGAATTTACCATTTGGTTAGCTTCCTATGTTTGTGATTAACATAATCAAGTTAGAGCTAATACTTTCTCCCAAGGCTATTATTTTGTTAGAGGTCAAAATAATGTCTAATAAAGGGACCCATATCTCATTGACGTAAGTAATGGTTGAGAAACCATATATCCTTTTCAATAGAGCCATGTGTAGATGATATTTTGTGATTATGTATCACCTCGATCATGTACACTTGGAAAAATAATACCTTGGTTGTTCCTCTTAGTTTTACACATGTCTTGCTTCTACAAGGCTCACATCTAATCTATCTTGTTTCCCTTAGCCTATCTTTTATTTTAAACAATCTTATATTGATGACATAATAATCTTATTTTACTCAAAATGCTTAAAATGTACTTATCTTACAACTCTACAAGTTTTTAGCTTATATATGTTTTGTTACTCCTTAGAATCTAACATCTGGGATAAATAGTAATGTTGAAATTGTTATGCTACTATAAAAACCCCATTGGGTTTTACCATAATAAACCATTTTTTAAAAGTTACTTACACATATTCATCTTATAGATTCACTATGAGAAATCTAATTCAGTGATCTTTAATTAAATGCATTATTTTAGTTAACCACACAAGGTTTATAGCTAATCTACTTAGATAATAATCACCATGAAAAGATAAAACAAATCATGAAAAATGTTGAATAAAAAATAGACTACATTTAATTCATTAAAGTAATAAATTTTCAACCATGGCTGATATAACATTACATACATTATTGTAGAAGTACAATGAATAAATATTGTATTTTCAATAATAAATAATGTCTCAAATAATAATACATGATACAAATCTATACAGAGCATGAGTATCCATGACTCAAGTATCAATTTATAATCTCAAGTGTAGTCTCTAGTGTAGTACTACTATAAGGAAGGAGAGCATCATCTGAGAGCTTTTCCACACCAACCATGGACCATTGATCCCCCACACTATCTCCCAATAAGGGAATGACTCTCCCTTCATGGATGGATAGATAAAGATGGTATGGGGATCTAGAGTGACTAACACTAACCTATATGTTGAAGATATCTAATACATGATGTGTACCATAAAAAAATATGTTCTAACATGATATCGCACAAACATAAAAATTATATCAACACATAAATGACAATGTTACACTATAAACATTACTTTGGCCAAATTTTTCAAATAGTTATGATCTCTAAGATCAATCAATTTCATACACATTACTCAATCAGATTACACCTCATCTTGCATTGATGGAACTAATTAAGCTAGTCGAATCCATCCACTACTTATTTAGTGTCATAAATGTGAGATTTGGTTAAAATATAAAATAATATAAAACCCAATAGATTCAATCAAAATATTCCTTATTAGCATATATAAATATGTTAAGTACAAAAATATCAAATACATACATTTAATCCATCAAATGTAATGTAAGGAATCTAATATCATCTAGTTTATCACAAAATAATAAATAGTCATTAATATAAACATACCATCTGGGTAAGAATTATATATAGACTACAAGTTATCCAATATCACAAAGTAACTTGAATTTTTATTTCATCCACTAAACAAACATTAATCAAAACTTATTTATTTGTTCATATTCCACATATATAACAAAAACCTTGTCACAAAACAACTTAATAAGATCTATATTTAAACAATTAAATACCTTATTTTAATGTTTAATCTAAACATTAAATATATATAACAAAGTGCCCATTTTACCATGTTATAATTATAATTTTTATAAGCTTATCAAAGTTTTGTACACACACACACACACACACACATATATATGGTATAATCATTCTCAGATTTATAACATAGTCTATAATCATATGTATTATATATATACTATTCTTAATCTCTCACATAATTTTATATATAGTCACAATTAAGATTATATATACTTTATATTCTAAGTAGACATCCATTGTCTATGATCTTAGAGTATCTCACATACTCTTAGTATGCATTGAGGATATAATAAAATTATCCCAATATGCTTACTATACCAGATAATTCCTAATTTACTTGTTTGATTAAAAATGTACAATATATATGTGATTTACAATTCAAACACAGCTAAACATAGATTTACTATTTCCATTATTTCTAAATACAAACATCAATCAATTCACTGTAGTTTTTGAATTACTAGTATATAAAATAATCAAAGACTATATACTCAATTGAGTATTCCAAAACTTGAGAATTTTATGATAATAAAATTAGTCTTTAACCACTTAAATATGCCTCAAATAATATACTATTTATATACTCAAATTTGTTATAATCTGCATGAAGATTTCACTCAAAAATTAAAAACCAAACTATATGTATGTACTACACAAACATAACCAAATAAACTTAACCTTAATGTTTACACAGTCCATATATAATAGGTTCAAATGATAATCCTTTAACTCTACCAAATCAACATTTAATTTATATGTAGAAGTTTATGCATAAAACTAAGTATACAGACAGCTGATGAATTTCTATCTAACTATATATCTACCATTGGCATCACTACTCACTTCAAGGCCTTATATGTGTATGTCTTTACCTAAATTAACCCCAAATTCTATATATAGTAAATTATGTATGCTATAAGATTTAAAATAGAGACAAGTATATATCCCATACTCAGAATTCATAAATCCAAATAAAACCAATATAAACAGAATTCTTTTGAAAACCACAACCTTTGAATTTATTTATATATATACCATAAGTTGGTTATAACCCAATACACACAGAATCCATTCAAAAAATCCCAACTTTTAGGATATATATGTATATGCATGTATGTATAAATCTGTGTGTGTGTGTGTGTGTGTGTGTGTGTGTGTGTGTGTGTGTGTGTGTGTGTGTGTGTGTGTACACACACACACACACATACACATATATTCATAATTAAATTTGTAATAAAAGAACCCATAATGTCTATACCCAAAATCTTAATTAGGGCTATACACATTTGAATCCCTCATACAAATAGAAAAATTCAATCTACACTTCTGCCTTAATGTTTATATCCCTTAACTAGTTCAACAACAAAATTGAGTCCTAAAACCCTACCCAGTCTAGTCATAATTGCCCTTTAATGAAATAGCCATACTATAGTTGTGTAGGGTTTACAAAATTGAAAAGAAATAAATAAGAGTTTACATAGAGCTATATAACCATGGAAAAAACTTACAACTCTAACCATTCCACTTAGGGTTTTTTGGGTTGGATGTAGGGTTTTATGGATAGATGAGCCATCCATAAGGCCCTACATCAAACCCTTAGTTTTTATAATTTAAAAACAATTAAAACCAACAAACCCCTGGATCATTTATTTTCCAAAAATCCATCAACTATCATGCAGGTATTTTAAATTACATCACCAACTTGAAAAGATGATTATAATGCCAAGGAAATCAAATTTCTCTTCACTCCTTAATTCAAATAAACATTATTCTTCTTCTACCTACTATGTCCACATAAACAGTGTCCTCACAAGCCTCCTTCCCCTCTCCTTTATTCTTCTCCATACCCTTATTTTCCACCAATTTATCCCCTCTACTTGGCAAAAAAAATGACCAAAATAATGTATGGTAAGAATAACTCAATAGAACTCAACTAAGCTATAGTCTGCCACCATATTCCATACAAACTCCTTCCAATTACCATAATTGTTTGCTAAGAATTATTGTTAACTCAAGTCAATGAACAAATTAAAAACCCTAATCATCTCCAAAGTTTGAGTGATTAGTTTTACTAATCATTTTATTCATGTTTTTTGGCTTTATCAAAACTAACATCGACTTTCCATAGCCCATGCAAGTCAACTAAATGACAAGTCCACAAACATTATATCTATGCAATGTTGACAACTGAAAAGTATTGATATCATAATGACTATATGATAAGGTAATATATATTTGACTTTAAAAGACCATTGATAATGTTACCAAGCCATCCAAAAATCAAACACTATGCATTCAACCTCAAACTAGAAGTTAACTCCCTAAGTTAAACAAATAACCATAGACTTTAACAAATGATTTAACAAACACAATGATGTCTATATAATTGTTAAACAATAAAATTATCTATACCACTTTGTATAATATTTTTTGATTGCCTAAGCACTACACTTAAGTCAAAAACATTAAATTCATTTTGTCATGCCAAAGTCATTCATTAATACCTATAAAAGAACTTATAACTCTTTAATGTATTTTAGAGGTTTATGCAACTATTAAAGTCAATAATAGTAACCTTATAAACATAAATATTTGCTTAAAAAGTTGACTCAACTAAGTAATAGAATATGTCTATTACTACAACAAAGAATCCAAATAAACACTTTTAATTCAATCATTTAGCTATGTACAATACAATGGTAAATCACAACAAGATAGGTACAAATTCATCTAATCAACTAAGCTATAACATCCATAACTATTTATTAAAATACAAAACTAGATTAGTGAAATTTTGTAATCAAATAACATGATCATAGAACAATAAAATATCACAGTAGATATACAAAATAAATCAAAACATACCATAACTATCTAACTCACAACAATAATCACAAAACATGTTATTCTACTGTGGTGTGTGCATGGGTTTCTAGTTTTTCTCTCTATCATCCCCTAATATCTTCATCTATACCATCCTCTCTGATAATTCTCTCCCTCCATCATACTCTAAGGGATGGATATGTCCTACATCCACCTCATAAAAATGAAGGTAGTTATCTTGAAATATAATTATATTCATAAAATTTTATTATATAAATAACAAATAGGATCATAATGTATATAATGTAAAAGTATAACTATATTATAGCAAATCAATCATGTAAATTAAGTAACATATAACTATCTCATAATTAGCATAAGACATAAACCTTAATTAAATAGTAGTCAATCAACTAACAACCATAATAATCCATAGATCAAATAGGTTATTTAGCTTAAAAAGAAATTGGGATGTGACATCCTTCCCCCCTAAAGTTGGTCGTCATCTCGATGACATTTATTTGAAGACAATTTTTGAATTTAAAACATTATACAATAGAAAATAATATAATATGTAGCAACAAATCAAATAAATAAATGTAGAAACAACTTGTAAAACTCATAATAGCCCTCCTAAGTGGCACTATATTTAGAATATTGGTATCATTGGACCTTGCACTATGACACTTCTCTATTATTCAAACTAAGTTTGTGAGTGTCAATTATTCTGATTGGATCTACTATGACCACCCTAAGATCTAGAACTTGCAAAGCATTCCAATCCAACACATGTGAAGGATCAAAAACATACTTTTTAAGATAAGACACATAGAAGTATTATGTAAAAGAGCTAGAACTACTAGAAATGTAATCCTATACAATATAGGATTGAGCACTTATAAAACCTTTAAGTTTCCCACATATCTTGATGAAAGTTTTCTAACTTCCCAAATTTTATCAAGTTTTTTAGGGCTTAACCTACAAAAACACTTTATCACTTATAAAAAAGTGCCTTGTTATTCTTTTTAGATCAACATAACTTTTATATCTATCATTGGCCTTGGCCAACCTATACTTAATTATCCTAACTTTCTCTTCCATTTATAAAATCATCTCAGGTCTAAAGACTACCCTATCCTATAAGTTGTCCTAACTGATTGGTGTTCTACACCTCCTTCTAAATAATGCCTCAAATGAAGCCATATTCAATGCTGATTAGTATGAGTTATTATAAGCAAACTCAACCAATGTAAGGTACTTCTCCAACTTATATTTCTATTTAATACAATACATATGAAGGATATATTCTAAAATCTAGTTAACTCACTCTATCTGTCAATCAATTTTTGGGTGATAAGTAGTGGTGAAATTCAACTGTGTACCCAGAGATAAATTTAGAGTAAAAAAAAAATATATAATTCATAATCAGATCTTGATCCAAAAAAATATACTTTTATAAAACCATGTAATTGATACACCTCTTTCATGAATCTCTTCACAAGCATAGGTGCATCATTTGTCAAGTTGCCTAGTATGAAGTGAGCTACCTTGGTTAGTTTTTCAACTACAACCAAGATTGTATCATGTTAGTATCATGATAATGATAACCCTTAGAAGAAGTCCATGTTAATCACTTTCCACTTCCATTTCGGTATATCATGTGGATATACCAATCTAATCAGATGTACATGTTCAACTTTCACACACTGACATTCCAAGCAATGAGACACAAAATCTATTACACCTTTATTGATTCTTTTATAGAAATAGAGAGGTCTTAGCTCAAAAATGAGATTGGTTACACCCTAATGTCCTAAATTTGAGACATTATGTAGTTCCTTTAGCATAGTGATCCTCATATTTTTTTCTATAATGCACATAAATCCTACCATTGTACCTCAAAAGACCATCACTCTTTATCTTGAATCCCTTATACCTAGGATTCTGATAATTCTCAACCAATGCTTTCTTGACCTGATTGTAGAATTCATCTCTTAGTGAGAATTTGATTATTTAATCTTAGAAATTAATCTTGATAGTAACCATGATTGTTATATACCTTCTATAGCTTAGAGCATCAACTATTCTATTTTGCTTGCCTTGGATATAATTAATATCAAAATCATAATTAGATAATAACTCTAGCCATCATCTATGATGAGCATTCAAGTTTGGTTGGGTGAAGATGTACTTGAGTCCCAAGTTATCAATCTTGAATTCAAATAGTTTCCCCAACAAATAATGCCTCCAAATTTTCAAGGTATTCAAAATTGCTACAAGTTCCAAATCATGAGCAACATAATTCACCTCATATGGCTTCAATTTCCTAGACTCATAGGCTACGACTAAGCCATCCTACATAAGAAAACCTCAAAGTTAATCCCTATATGCATCAATGTTCACTAAGAATTGACCATTAGGTTTAGGAACTCTTAGTATTGGTGCTAAAGTAAGCCTCCTTTTTATCTCCTAAAAGGCTATCTCACACTTGTTTGACCAGATGAAACTCTAATTCTTTTATCAAATAAAGGTAATTAGATTATCTATCTTAGAAAAATTTGAAATTAAATTCCTATAATAGACCACTAATCCCATACTATATTGACCATGTATTTGACATAACTCTAGATTTTCTAGATAATTTACTAAGCATTTTAAGAGCAATGAAACATTTTATAGCTCATGTGTTAATAAAAATAGAAACTAGATGATCGAATAAAATACCTAACAATTCTATGGGTAAAGCTTAATACTCAGCCTAATGATTATCAATATTTTCATGAATTTGTTTCTAAAATATACCCTGCTAAGGAGTAGAACCCTTGCTCTTCAACTTGTCCTAAGGACATTCTTGAGCATAATGGTCACCTCCACAAATGAAGCAACCTCTAACTAGTCCTTTCTTGTCAGACTATAATTTCCCTTGAAACAATTACTAGGTTTCTCATTCACTAAACCACTATTGAACTTGGAATTTTTATTCTTGAACTAAATATTGGAGTCTCCACTCTTTTGATTCTAGTTCTTCTTTTTAAAATTTGGTTTAGAAATTCTAAACTTATTTTTAAACTTATCTCTGAATTAGGAAAGAGATTTACATTTTTATTCCTGCTTCACTACCTTATCAAACAATTTATCCATGGTAAATGGTCCATGTACATATAATTCACAACCAATTTAGGGTTTTAATCCCATCATGAGTTTTCTAGTCTTGAAATTCTCCTCTGCTTGATACTGAGCTACATTCTTAAGGAGCTTGGTGAATTGGTCCCAGTATTCATTCATCAATATGTCTCCTTGCTTAATATTTTGAAAATATATAAGATTTTAATATAAGTATAGTTATATAATCCATCATGACCAAAATAATCTCACAAACTATTCCCACATAGTGGTTGTTGAGTTGAGGTTCATCTTAAGCTTCTTATTTTCCCATCAAGTTGTTGCCTCACTAGCAAACTGATAATCTCCCTAGACTACTTTCATGACTTTAGAGTAATTTTATATCTACAAATATTTCTCAATCTCTATCATCCATGATTCAAATCCATCTCCCAATATAGTTCCATTGAACTTGGGTAGATTTACCTTTTTCATAGCTCATGCCAACTCTGTAGCTAATCAAGCTCTCACATCTCATGGCACTTCCTCATGCCTCTAATATTGAAGATGTTCCTACTCAAAAAGATTCTCTTCAAGTTATTACTAATCATTCTCCTATCCATTGCCATCCATTTTTTATTCTAGGGCCATGATTTGGTCCCTAGTCTCTTTCATGGTTGTGAGCATTTGATCCAACTTCATAGTTGGCTTAGTGGCAAACTGATTTGGATCAACAGGGAGATTAGTATTTTATGTACACTCACCTCTTGGTCTAGTGTGTACCATCATTATTACTACTTAATAGAAGAATAATTTTATGTTATTAGGCACATTAAATCCTATATTTTGAGTCTCATATCTGATACCACAATGTAACAACCCCACTAGGTTTTCCCAGAATAGAGTAATTTAAAAAAAAAATTACACACTCATTTTATAGATTTCACCACAAGAAATATAATTAAGTGATATTTAACTAAATTCATTTTTTAAGTTAACCACACAAGGTTTATATATAATCCACATAGCTTAAGATCACCATGAAAAGATATAAAAAATCATGAACAATGTTGAATAAACAATAAATACTACATTTAATTTATTAAAGTAATAAAACAAATTTCAACCATGGCTAATATAATATTATAGACACTGTTTTAAAAGTAAAATAAATAAATATTATAGTTTTAGGAATAAATTATATGTCAAATAATAATACAGGATATAAATCTCCATGGATCATGAGTCTCCATGACTCAGGTACCAATCTATAATCTCAAGTGTAGTCTCTAATGTAATACTAATGTAGGGAAGGAGAGCATCATTCGAGTGCTTTTCCACACCAACCACAAACCATTGATCCCATACACTATCTCCCAAAAAGGGAATAACCCTCCATTCATGTATGAGTAGATAATGATGGTGTAGGAATATAGAGTGACTAACTAAAATTCATGTGCTAAAGATATCTAATACATGATGTGTACCATAAAGAAATCCATTTTATCATGATATCATAAAAACATGGATACTATATCAATAATGAAATGATAATGTTTAAATATAAACATTACTTTGGCTAAATTTTTCAAATAGTTATGATCTCTAGGATCAGTCAAATTCATACACACCACTCAATCGGATTACATCTCATCTTGCATTGATGTGCTCATTAAGCCAATGGAATCCATGCACTGCTTATTTAGTGTCATAAATAATATAAAACCCAATATATTTAATCAAAATATTATCTATTAGTAGGTATAAATATGTTAAGTATGGAAATATAAAATACATATATTTAGTCCATCAAATGTAACACAATGAATCTAGTATCATCTAGTTTATTGCATAATAATAAATAAAGTCATAAACAAACCTTAATATAAACATATGATCCGAGTAAGAATTATATCTAGTCTGCAAGTTACCCATGTTGAGAATGTGTTATAAGGTATGAATTAAGTTGTCATTGGTGTCATTGATTTCATTCTGAGTTGTCTTTATTGTTCTTAAAGTTGAGTTCAAGAGCCATGTACTTGAGAGACCTAGTATGATGGCATAGGCCTAGTAGCATATTGAGGTAAGAAATGTTAGACTCATGTGAAGAAGGTTGGTAGTATATGAGAATGGTATAAGTTTTTATGACATGATTTTAATGTGTTAAGGTAAATGAAATATATTTCAAGATGTTTTCAAGGTCTAAGTGTGACTAGCAGTTCAAAACCTAATATGCAAAGAGAACTAGTATGGCCTAATGAGGGGTTAAGTTCATTTATCAAGGTGTCAAATCTCATGATATAATCATTAGAGCTATGAGATGTTATTTCAATATTTTTTACCAAGTTTGAGGTCATATCTTAAAGGATAAATCATAAAAATTGGTATTGAGGTTTTTAGTGTGCATAGAATGAGGTGTTACAGACCCAAGAAGGATTTTCTTATGCTCGTTGGCACATGAAACCTTTGTATGATGATATAATAATTTCATGTTATTTTGGGAAGAGTCCTAGTTTGAAGTTCCTATAATTTGTTTTTGGGTTGAGGGCCTAAGCTTTATGAATGATTATTAAGAATGTAAGACAATCTAAACCCTCTCTAAAACTCTAAAAATGATAGACATGGAAGATCCTATTAGTAAGTGATAATAATGATTTTTTTTAGATATTTTTATTATTTTATCATATATAGGACTCTCTTAATTTTCTCTGGGTTGCATTGGTCTATCAGAAGAGTGAGTGGAAGTTATAATAAATTCTTTATTTCTCAGATTTTTGATATAACAAGCAGGGTTGACTAGGTCAAAGCATGAATTTTTTTTGAGGATGATGTGTGATACTTTTATTTTATGCCAATTTTATTTTACAATCAGGTTTTAGACCCTAAATATGCTAAACTGGTCATGAAAGTTGACCTATTGCTAAATAGGCCTAGTGAGGAAGATAGTGAAAAAACTAGATAAAAGTGAGAATGAGATTAATGATGGGTTTAATTGGATTAGGGATGGATAAAAATGCATGTATTTATTATTTAAGACATATATCTCATATCCCCTTTGATTATAATTTTTTAATATGCTTATATACAAGCAGAAAATTGTTCTCAAAGTGACCTATCTCACATAGTGAGGTTTGTGTAGGGTAAAGACATGAGATTGTCTGTAATACCAATATTGATATTAAAAATTATAATATATATATTTAAATATTTTATAAATATGATTAATTATCTCTAAATTCTTTTTAATTTAATAAAAGTTTTCTCACAGGTGTTCTAAGATTTGTTTTTCATGACTACATTTTTGAAGCTAAAGGCAATTTTTTTTGTGTGAGAATGATGTTCTTGAGTATTTTTACATAGATTTGAAGAATAAAATACACATTAATTTTTTATATAGGTTTAATAAGTTATTTTTAATGTATTTATATTCATTATTAACTCCTATGAAGGTGTGAAAAGTCAAAGACTCTTGACTGGGTTTTTGGAGCCTGTGTGCAGTTCTGAGCGAGCATATGAAGATAATTAGTTTGATATATTTTGACTTACATTGTAAAATATAATGGAATTTGTGATGATAATGAGGTCATTTATTTTCTATCTATGTGATTTTTTATTTGGTCTATGTGGTAAAGTTGAGTGTATGCATCAGATTTGTAAAATAAACTTTCTAGCAGTGAGAAGGCCTAATTGTGAGTAGACCTAATTATGTGGTTTAAAGAGTGAAATGTGATAAATGGTGTTAGGGAAATAATTTGAGCTTATAATATGTATAATTTAATCATGTTTGAAGTTTTTCATCCATTTTTAGAGGCTCATGGTGTTCCAAGGTAGTCAAGGTGAAATATGTGCTTTGAGAAGGCCTAATTGCTTTAAGTCTATGTTAATGATCAACATTCCCCTATTCTTAGAATGGGGACCCTCCTTTATTAAATTTTTAAAAGTGACCAAGATGATAATCATATTAAATAATTTTAATTCATAATAATTTATTGAATTTACCAATACTTGTGTTTTTGGAATTTTTAGTTAATCACTCATTTTGTAATAAGGATTTATACTTAGAAATATTCAAATTATTGCAAGTCTTCTTCAATTTTTATTTAGAAATGAATTATTTACCATGGATGGTTCAATGATATTCATATAGTATTTTTATAAGGAATTGTGAATTGACTATCTAATAGACATAAACACAACAAACTTCACTAGGTTTTATTAAATTAACATTATGTTGTGTTTAAGGCATTTACTTGAAAAGTTTTTCTTTAAACTTGTTTAAATTTTACTAATATGGGATATTAAATCTTAAAGAATCTAACTTATTTTCTCTCTTGACCTTTTAGGATGTTAAATTAAATTAATGGTTTATGATGACTCACGAGATGCCAAAGTTTAGAGTACAGCCTAAGAGGGTAGATGTCCACCTAATCGAGCCTCACAATGCCTTAAGGATTCATCGCATCCTATGTGAGACACTTGGATAAAATATACCGAGTCTATGAGTTACATGGAATAATATAGAGGGATAATGAGAGGCTAGCCATTAGAATCAAAATATATGGGTTACATGTAAATATCTTATCCATCGTGAGTGAGCCCATCCAATCTAAGACACCATGCATCCCTCACACATTCTACCATACTAAAGAATCCCATGATTTGTTATCATGTGTCTCAATGGTAACTAACCAGACTCAAGTGGCCTTATTAGGTGACACATGTCCCTATTAGGTTCATTTGAGGTTACCACATGTCTATGCCATGTTACATCCATCTAAAGTTCATGAGAGCTCATGAGGTGGACATGTAGTTGCACAAGATCTATTCGATCAAGGTTTGATGATATACAACTATCTAATTTGCCTTCTAATAATGACAGTTGGTATAAGAAAAAATAATAAATTGTAATAATTATGTGTGTCCCCTTTGAGCTTGTGTGATGATGCCATGTGTAATTCCCACACCATTTCTATCTGATATCCATGAGATCACCTCTAAGAGGGATGCGTGTCTCCACTTGAGCCATCCAATTAGTGCCAAGTTGTTGATAGTTATCAAAAAGACTTCTAAGAGAGACATCTAGAAAGAAAAGATATGATTTCTTATGAGAGCAATGCATGACATTCTCATGGCCAATCATAATTGAAAAACACCACATGAGAGCTTACTATGAATTGAAATATGCCATGTGGTGAGATACAAATGCAAAGTTACATTTTGAGAGTCTACAAGGCAATCAAAAGGTGCCACATGTCTGGATTTTGATCCAACTAGGTAACTTAGTCATATTTAGGCCATGCGAGTACTTATCTAGAATTGAGGTTGTAGCCATGTGTCAAAAGGTGGAAATATTTAGCTTTAAATCTAAAATTGATGGAAAATCAAAGATAAATTAAAGCTAAATTGAATTATGGTGCAATTAATTTCTAAAATCAATAGTTTAAATTTATTTAAAATATATGCATGGTTGACAAGCTTGCCATTAATATGGCATGAACTAAGATCACTATCAATATTACATTAATTAGAGTGGTCATTCAAAAGGCTACATAATCAAGACTATTGTTATTGGCATTTTGAAGCTATACACATTTGCTTTCTCTACTAGCTACTCTCTCACAATTTGATAAAGCTCAAGCTATTGGCAAATTGGACTCCTGAACACCATTATCAGAGCTTGAAAATTGTAGAAGGATATAAAGATACATTGATTTATACATAAAGTATTATAAAATATTGCACACATAGGTCTTTCTACTCCAGGTAAGATTAGTTCCTCTGGGAATGATGACTTTCTATTTCATGATGGTTCTTCTATCATCTTTAAAGATACTAAGTTTATTCCTAAGGCTATAACATTTGGTGACTTGCATTAAAGTAGGATATATTTTGATATAGAGGTATCTAGTTTTTTTAATGAGAATGAAACCATGCCTCATGAAATCTAACTTTTGATATCCTTGTCATTAATGTAGTCAGTCTCCATAAGGATATAACTAAGCCAGAGGTCATACCATGTGTTAATCTAGTTTATAGTATTTTTAGGAGGTCAAAGTGTGAAGATGGGATAATTGAATAAATATCCCAAGGGATCCCTATTACTTTCATAGTAGGATCAAGCTTTGAGAAATACTATGACCTTCCCTCACTGTAGATAGAATATAACTAGGTCATCATCGATAGTTGGTATGAAGTGCACTCCCTAAAGAAGGCCTTGGCTTCATGGGTCACTGACCCAATGCAAACTATTTTCATGGATGATCAAAGAAACTTGCCCATCTAATAATTTTTTCAAGGAGTTAGAATTAGCCTAGCCCTCTTGAATAGAATATTTGGTAGTCCACAAAATAATCCTAGAAGATCATCAAACTCACCCACTTGGGGAAATTATCATCAATAAATTGAAGTATGTAATACATGACACTTGTAATAATGGTGCCCCATTCTTTATGATGAGATACTTTTAGATGCAATCTATGAAACTTCTCAACTAGGTTAAAGTTCATGGTCTCCTAAGCATCCAAAAGTTGTGCCTCAACTCTTTTCTGTAATGCATATTCATCTATTCAAATGCAATATAACAATGATTACATAATGGTTTTACCTAATGGTCTACTAGTCGATTAATGAATTCAAGATGTAGAGGGTTTCCCTTGAAATCAAGAAAACCTTGAAAGACATGGGTAGCTACTGGGTATACCTAGATTTCATAGTTATCATAATGGAAGGAGTGATTGTATCCCGTCTTATACTACCAAGGTTTGTTTTAATGAAGCTAGTTGAAGAAGAAATGACCTATCAACTTCTACATGGAGTTAATGGAATCTTCAAGGACAAGAAGAAAATGACCCCTATAAGGTTATTTACAAACTGGGGATGACCAAGATTACCAAGTGGTATGATATTATTATAACTGCTAGGTATAGGGATTTATACATATTGCCTAAAGATGACTTCAAACCATGGGATCCCAATAAGGTCATTGCCAAGCATATATTCAGATTCAATAAAGATGTAGCAATAGAATACAAAAATCAAGAATAAGTCCATGAGTGGATATATAGAGATGATCTGAATGATGAGGTGGTACTCCAAAATGCAACAATGAATAACATTGAATTAGAGATGAGACTAGATAGGGAGAAGGAAAAGCAAGATATCCTAAGTCCCAGCCACCACCAACACATGGGAGCATGTTTGATGCTGACTATGAGGAAGGGAAAGATAAAGAAGATGAAGACAACATTCCTCTTGTTAGGAACATGCCAAATAGACCTCCATAACTTTCCACTTAAAGCATTTAAGATTTGCATCCAGTATTTGAGCAATGAGGATCTAGAAGTCAACCTAACCCCTCCCAAGGGCCCACAATAATCTCTACATCTATTAAGGGAGTTGTTCTATAAATCCTAGATCAACATGACCTTACTACTATTGACCTTGATAAATTATAATAATACATTGAGCTCTCCATAGAAGAAGTACATGAACTGGCTGGTAGAAACATTGAGAAAATATACAAGAGGAAAAGGGAGCCTAAGACCACTATGAGAGGAGTAATAACCCCTTCACCAAATTCTCAAGTAACTGTAGAGCCTCAAACATAATAAAATTTATAGGCACCCAAGTTTTATAAGAACAATCAACTAATCCCTCTCTAAGATTTGATCCATCTACTATTGTTGTTACCACTAGCACACCACAAGATACCCTTGGAGTACAAGCTCTCAATGTCAGTACCTAACCACTACATTCTTTTCTAATTATAAGTACATCTCAAACTAATTATTTTGTATTTTCTCCTCATATCATTACTCTCCCATCAATAAGCACAATGCAAACTAGAATCCCACTTGGGATTGCTCTTGTTATTGCTTCCACAAGTATCCCATCCATTATTATTCCCCCATTGGCTTCAGTATCATCAACAACTAAAACTACCACTGGTCAATCTTTAGTTGATACTAGCCTAGGCCAAGCAAGTGGTTCCTTTGGATTTACCATCCCCTATTTCATTTCTCATACCACTACAAATATTACATCTTCATCAAGCACTAGTACTAGTTAGACTATTGGTTCCACTTCTTCCAAGGCAACAATAACTAGTGTAGTACTTTTAATTGGTTCCCCTACATTGACAAGGCTATTAAGTCCCATTTCAAAAGAAAATTCATATCCAAATCCACCTTGCCTGCATCCCCATTAAATATTATTAAAACTTCAAAGGTGAGTATGCCCCCAAAATTGCCTTCATTTATTCTAAATATGGGCCCTAAAATATCTCCATTTGGCATACTTAGGAGATATACCTAGTAAAATTTCTACACATTCCTACTACAAATCTAGCCTCTACCCTAACTACACCTCCTCTAGAAAATCCAATGCCTTTTGTTGTCCTAAATTGGTTCATAGATATTATACTGGTAGCAAGATAAGAGAGACCTCAAGTAATCCTCTCTATACCATGAAATTTGATGCTACTATAGGTACCATGAAAAGAGTGGTGAGGAGGTAGGTTGAACAACCCCAATCTAGCTCAAATCTAGGTAGGTTGAACAACCCCAATCTTTACTTTAATAAATAAGAGGAAGGCTAGCCCATGTGAATTAGATGAGTATGCAGAGGACCCTATGTCCATGGTCCAAGCCAATGTAGAATCCACATTGGCCTTAATGAAAGGTATGTAATAGGAGGTGAAGATATTGAGGGAGCAAGCATTGCCTATAGTGCCAAAGAATACTATAGTCCAAATAATAAATGCAATCATCAATGCATTTAGTTTATATAAGGTCATGAAGAGAAGGCAAGAGGATAGGACTCTACAATTTAATATGGTCATTAAATATGACCAAAAACTTACATTCTATGATGCCAAGTTAGTAAACTTAGCTAGAGTTTCAAGGAACAACAAGTTCCTAGACCTTAAGACATTTCCACTTGAAGACATCATCCTGACATAGACTATAACGATGAGTAAAAAGAGAATATTGAAAAGGTGGATAGAACATGTTAAGGATGTAATTGCATCCTTAGAAAAAATAGAGTTTAGGATTTACCTATTGCTAATGGATGCTATGGTCACTAAAGTGACCAAACTTGATGGCAAATTTATGGATGAGAAGGAATTTAGGGCTTAGATGAAAATATTTATTGCAAAATTCCAAAAAGACATAGCCAATGCCAAGACTACCATTGATGTGATGAACATTATGGCTTCTACTAACCAAATGCTAGTGAGAGTTGAGGCTATTTAATAGGGGCTAATACCTACAATTGCATAGCATGGTAGGCTTATTCAATAAATGTTTGACTTATTTTAGTCTATGATCCTAAATTTTGGTTAAATTGACGAGGACTACTTAACATGCACTAAATTTTGGATAAGGGAGGAGGTATAGAAACAAAGGTTACAATAGTAAGCTGGTTAGTAATAGCTAGCACCTTAGTAACCTCCTCCAGGGAAATAACAAGTGGTATTACAACAATAAGTTCCCTTTCAAGCACAACGGCCATAACCAGCTTAGTCAAGGCAACTAGGGCCTTGTGGAATATTTTTATTTGCTTTGTAAATTCAAATTTGGAATATTCACTTGTAATATGTGGTATTTTAGTTATTATTATTCAAAATCTAAAAGCCACTTAGCTATATTTTGGCATATTTTAATGGGTCCACTTGAACTTACATAGGCATTTTGAGGCCTATATATAGGGGCATTCCCCATCATTGTAATTTTTAGGAACAATTGTTAGATAATTAAAGAAAAAGAACTAAGAATTCATGAGATTATTTGAATGCTCTATAGTTTTTTATTCTCATTATTTTAGAGAATTAATGGTTTCTTTTCTGTTAACTAGTCTGAAAATAATATCAATTTTTGCATTTGTTGGTTTGAGTTTAACACTAGGCTAACAAATTTGTTGGTTTGTGTTCTCTTTTTTATCTTATTTGTAGTTAAATGTGATTATGGAATTTGATGTGAATAATTAACTTTCATGCAACATATTCTTTTAGATATATGCATTTATTTTCCTTTGAAGTCTCAACTACAATCATTTGGCTTTGAGTACTACACCAAGGTTGGTGAATGCTAGTTTTACATGTTATTGTCATAGAGGTTAGAATAATTGACACATCTAACCATCTAAAACAAACTTTCTTTTCTTCCCTACCCTGCTTACCTTTGGATCTACCCCATGAGTCACTTTAGTTTAGCTCATTCTGTAAATATTCATGGTTTTTTTATGCTTGGTAAATAATTGGAAAATTTTAGAGCAATTTCACAAAGATTAGCAAGAAACAAAGTGTCACTATTGTATAATCTATTGTCCCTATAATAGGGTATGCTTGCAGAATTACAAGTGGTGGCCATATCTCTACTAATTTTATATTTTAGTAGTAGTTGTGTAAATAACTAAAGCCCCAAGTCTTTTAGGACTTAAAATTGACTTTATTACTTTTCTCCTATTCCCTAGTAACATAGGAAGCACATTAAGTGCATCAACAAGAAGGAAAAAGTTGGTGCTAGAATGAGGGCACCTATGCAATTAATTTCATGCATCTTGGTGAAAGTATAGTGTACTTAATTAAATATATGCATAATTATTTTAAAGTACACAAAAATTTTTAAATAATAGTAAATATCTACATTCTTTGTATGAATCTTTGAATTCTTTGAAGGATTCCATCAAAGTTAGTGTTCATTCATGTAAATTTGGAAATATTTAATTCTGCTATCTAAATTTATTTAGAACCTTAAAGATAGGTGAAATACCCAATTTTTATTCATATTAAAGGTTTTTTGATCATATTTTCAAACGTTGACATAGATTTGGTAAATAATCTAGATATTTGTGAGAATTTATGCAAAGGTCAATCGTTGAGACCTCGCTTGTATTGAATCTAGACATTTAAGATCATAATTGCTCTAATTCAATTGGGATTGAGTAAACCTTTGCATAACTTTGTGATAAAATATATTATGAAATGCTCAAATTCTCTCAAATTATTAAATTGGGCATGTAAATGATTTTGGATGTTGGTCTAACATTGATATTTATAGGCTAGCATGTGGAACTAATAGTATTTATATAAGTACTGAAAACTCTGAGGTTTCAAATCTTGGATCCTCAAAGATCAAGGTAAATATATTTGATATAATTTGTAAAGGATTTTCTATAAGAATTTGATTGATCTTTATAATATTTGACACCTAGAGGTTATTCTAAGTTATTCTACTCGCTAGTTATTAATACCCATTTTGCATCTTGAAGTTGCCCAGGATTAGAACCAAATCTTGATTTGAAACTAAGGTCCCTTTAACATCCTTAAAAATTCATAGGAATGTGAGAGTAGATAAAGGTAAAAATAGGAAGTCCAAGACCCAGCCAAATTCCCCATCTAACCATAAAATTTCCACCCCTATTACCAATCATGGCATGGTTAGTTGGATCATCCATCAATTTCCCTAGTGTTGTATATGATCTACCAAGGAACCCAAAAAATTATTTGCCTCTCTTCACCCCCATTGATAGAGTAACCACTGAAGATCATATAAAGTCATTTAAAGCATATTTGAGGCTACTTAATGTAATTCATGAGGATGTGGCTTGCCACCATTTTTCTTTCACATTTTGAGATGTGGCTTACGATTAGTTCCTCAAATTGATGGAAGATTCCATCATAAAAAGAAATAAATTTAATGATACTTTTATTGCCCAATTTGGTAGGGTAGTAAGCCCATAAAATGTGTATCAATAGTTCACCACCCTCAAAAGGGACATAAAATAACTAATTAAAACATTCAATGCAATGTTCTAAAAAATGTATAACTTGGCATCCCAACCCTATAGGCTAGGAGACAATTTGGATTTAGAAATATATACAAAAATGCCTTAGACCCGATGATAATTATCTTCCTAAAAATAACCTTGAATATTAACACATTACCTTTGGCCTATGTTAAATTCATCCATATTGATGATAAAATACACTCATAGGGGCATCCCACCTTTGCAATACCAAACAATGACCCAATACTACCTACTTTAAATGTCCTACCCAACATGAATCAAAATATGTCTACATTAAACCAAGTGCCAATTATTTATTGTTACCATTAAGCCATATTGTACCCAACCAACAACTCAGATTATTCAATCAAGCAAGTATTGGAACACATCCCTAGAATAATATCAATCAAGTAATGGTGCTCTTAAATAACACCAATATTTAAACTATGACCCAAAACAATAACTTAGATCCTCCAAAGGGAGAATTAGATTCGATATAGAGAACCATTTAGAAACTCGCTAATGATTTATTGGATCTCAAAAACAAATGAGAAATAATAGTGAGGGTTCTAATAGAATTTATAAATTCTAAAGATATAACAGACTATTAAATAGGTCTAACAATAATAGTGATCCCCCTTGATCAAGTTGCTTGAGATCAACAGTTGTGAGTTAGCCTTTCCCAACTAGTGTCAAGTGCATAATACCACCAGATAACAAGAACTATACTACATTGAATGCATTTAGAGCCATTCAAATCCAAATGGAGGAATTCAAGATGAATCAAACTGATTAAATTAATGCTAATGCTATGAAAATACTAATAATGCTTCTATATCTCTAGAAACAGTTCTCATGGTTGAGACCTATGATTTTCATAGTCAAGATGAAAATAAACATGAAGATAATGTTGAGGAAGTACATGCTTTCCAATAATGCTAGATGAATAACTATGTTTTGAGAAGTAAAGGTTAAAACCCACCTCTGATAACTTCCACCCCACCTAATAAAATAGATACACCTTTTAATGGTAGGACAAATAATAATCCGCCACCCCCTAAAGGTAAGGGAAGTCAACCAATAATAGAAGCTCCCTGTAAAACATTGAAAGGTGAATATAACATAGTGTAAGATATGAAAAATATCAAGACAAACATAACATTTCATGAACTCACTTAAATCACTGAATAACATGATTTGATATTAAAATCATTGAATGAAAATCCTAGCTCTAGAAAATCTAAACTAGCTCATGTAAATATGGTAATGTATAAGAGTAAGCATGAAGTTCCACTGTTTATGTTGACTATAAGGATATTTGGTAAGAATCTTCATAATTTCTTGCTAGATTATAGTGCTTTAGCTAAAATTATGCCTTTAATAATCTATGAAAAATTAGGATTAACCCTAATCAAATTAGAGAAGGTAGTGGTGCAATTAGACAAATCAAGAGTAAAAGTGGTGGGAGAATTTTTAAATATTCACATGTAGCTTGCTCATGAAACCTAAATCTATAAATTCATTGACATTCAAGTTATTGACATACCTAAGGCTATAGATTGTTATTAAATCATGATTGGACTAAATCCCTAAATGGATATATGTCCACTGATTTTTCCTACATATGGCTACCTTGGCATGGGATTCCTAATCAAATCAGGATTGATCAAGAACCCAAAATGAAATACATGATCACTGAATATAACACCAAGAATGAAAAGGAAATTTACCAATCCTCTAACTTAGGTGTTTACTTTTTGGAAATCAATAATGTTATTACAGATGACAAGGCGAAAGAAGAAAGTAAAGGTTTTTGTACATTGCACTTTGATGGTGCACGAAATAATCAAGGTTATGGCATTAGAAGTGTTCTAATAAATCCCAAAGTAAAATAGTATCTATCTTATTATATATTACAATTCACTTATACTAATAATTTAGAAAAGTATGAATCTCTTATTTTAGGACTTTAATTTGTAATCAAACATAAGGTAAAATGACTATTAGTCTATGGTGATTTAGAATTATTTTTTAATCAGGCTAGGAGCAAATATTAGTGTAAGCTTTCCTACTTAAGAAATTATAAATTTATAGCTTGGGATTTTATTGAGTATTTTGACTCATTTAATATTATTTCCCTACCCAGGGAGCAGAACCAATTAGTGGATGCTCTAACTTCAATAGTAGAAAACTTGGTGCCTCTAGAGCCTTTGAATTTGTAGGAGTTTATTATGGAAATGATTTCATGCTCCTCTATTATAGACAATATCAATCACTTCCAATTTTTTGATGATGTTAAGAAGATAATTAACTTCATGTGTAATTTTGGCGTATTTAAATCCCACATTATTGATAAACAGGATGAAAGTTCTATAAATAATTCAAAGGATAATGAAGATGGAGTAATCCAACTCAAGGAAAACCAAATTCCAAAGGGCATGATCTCCTTATAAAGGATGTTTGACTTAGATAAACAAATAATTGAAGCTAAACAACCCAAGGTGAGTGGAAAATATTATAAGTCAACTTGGGAAATCCTAGGACTAAGCAAAGTGTCAACATTGGTTTAGTTTGTATTGATGAAGAGTTTAAGGAAGTCACTACCATTTTAACCAAATTTAAAGATGTCATTTCCTGGTCATATGATGATCTTAATATATTTGATACTAATGTGATTACTCACACTATCCCCTTGAAAGAGGCCTGTAGACCCTTCAAGAAAAGATAGAGGCTAGTGAATACAATGATGGAACCACTGATTTGTAAAGAAGTGAATAAATTACTAGATGTAAGGATAATCTTTCCCATACAACACTCAACATGGGTTACAAATCTTGTGTCAATCTAAAAGAAGAATAGATAAATCATACTCTATGTCGATTTCAGAAACTTGAATAGATCATCAGAGAATGAAAATTAGCCATTTCCATCCTTGGATGAGGTCATTTAGTTGGTGAGTGGGTCTAGAATGATGTCATTCTTTTATGGTCTTTTAGGCTATAATCAAGTCCTAGTGAATAAGAATGATAGAATGAAAACTGCCTTCACCACCAAGTGGGGAAGGTTTGCATACAAACAAATGCCATTTGGATTGATCAACATAGGAGAAACTTTCCAATAAGAAATAAACCATGCATTTCGAGAATTAATAGGTAAGTGCATCATTATTTAAATGTATGATCTAATAGTTTTTTCTAAAAATAGAGGATATCACATGATGCATTTGAAATAAGTGTTGGAGAAGTGTAGGAGGTATGGCATTTCTTTAAACCCCAAGAAAAGTATCTTCTATGTAACTGAAGGTAAAATTATAGGACATGTAATCACATAAGAAGGTATGACTATTGACCTTGATAGGATAAACACAATTTCAAAGGTAGAAATCCCTAACAACAAAAAAGAGTTGAAATCTTTCTTTGGAAAGATTAATTTTGTAAGCAAAATTATCTCTAGTTTTGTAGAGATCATAAGACCACTCAACATGATGTTGAAGAAAGATGTAAAGACAGAACGGAATAATGAAGAAAATAAGGCATTTCAAGACATTAAGGATGTTATTGTTCAAGTTTTTATTTTGATAATCCTAATTTTAGCAAAGACTTTTATCTATAATATTTTACTTTTGATCACATTTTTACCATTATCTTGATGCAAAAATAAGATGATAAAGAACACCCTATATAATTAATGAGCACCAACTTGAAGAACATAGATCTTAACTATCCTATTCTAGATAAGAAAGACTATGCTTTGTTGAATTCCATCAAGAAGTTTAGACACTACATCTTAAGGAACAAGACGTATGCCATAGTGTCTGATATGGTTGTCAAGTTGATGCTTAGACAAAATGAACTTAGAGAATGAAGAGGGAAGTGGATGACCAAAATTCAAGAATATGATATAGACATAAAATATCTAAGTTAAATAGAGGCCAAGGTCTAATCTAGCTTATTATAAATATTGATCTACACATTGAAGTTTTACAGGTTAAAGCAGGTCAAGTGTCTAGTGGTGACTAGTATAAGGATATTGTTCACTATTTGTTACACAAAGTGTGTCCCCCACACCTTAAAAGGGAGTAAAAAAGGGACCTTATGGTGAGATCATCTCATTTCATGGCTAAAAGGGAAGTCCTCTATAGGAAAAATTATGAGGGGATCTATCTAAGATGTGTTTCTAGAGCTAAAGCCATGGAAATCATGAAACAATTCCATGATAAATTGGGAAGTGGTTACCCTTTAGGGTGTACCACAATACACAAGACATTAAGATCAGGCTACTATTGGCTAACCATATTCAAATATGCCACATTCATGTGTGAACATGTCATCAATGTCAAGTTTTTTATTAATGAGAGACAAAAGAAATCATGCCTTTATATCCAGTGATTGAAATGAATCCATTTGCATAATGAAGACTCAACTTTGTAGGAGTGATCAATCCTAAATCCTCAATAGGGCATAAATTTTTACTCACTACCATGGATTATTGCACTAGGTGAATTGAAGCAGTGGATAGTAAGAATATTAGAGTGATTAATGTCATAAAATTTCTAGAAGAAAATATCATCACTCAGTTTGGGATGCCCCTGTCTTTGGTATGCAATAATAGCCTAGCCTTTATGTCAGTAAAATTCATCAAGTGGGCATATGACAATCAAATATTCATCAAGTTTGCTTCAAACTATTACCCTTATGGTAATGGAGTTGCAAAATCTACCAAGAAAACTTGACGAATGCCATCAAGAAATCTATAGAGAAGAAACCTAGATAATGGTAGTCCTTTCTAAAGTATGTTTTATGGGTATATAGAATGAGATATAAATAGGTGCTCAAGGCATTCCCATTCCTATTAGTCTATGGGTAACAACCTATTTTTCCTATCATACTAAAGTTTCCCACCTATGAGTTTATGGCCAAATATATCAAAGATGATAAAAGAGTATAATCCCAAATACTAAACATCATCGAAATGGAAGATGTCAAAGATGAAGTATTGAAGAATTTTAGCAAGCATCATGACGTTGTAAAAAGATGGTTTGATAAATGATCCAAAGTTAAAGTGTTTTACATATCAGACTTGGTCCTATTATGGGATAAGGTCCATGAAAAGAAGGGAAAATATGACAAGTTCACTCCTCTTTGGATTGGACCATATCAAGGGGCATAAATATTGGGGAAAAATGCATTCAGGCTTAAATACCTAGAAGGGAATGATTTAACCTTACCAGTCAATGGGAAATACATGCAAAATTATTTCTCTGTTGCTCTATCATAAACTCTAGAAGGAAAATAAGATTATTTAGAGTTAGAATAAGTAGGAGTAGAGTAGTTTCCTTTCCTCCTTTGCTTTCCCATTGTGTTATTTCTCACTTTCTATTTATTGTTCATTTTCTATTGTGTGTTGTAGCTTAGTAATAAGTCTTTTGGACAAGAATTCATTGGCTCGATCTATGTTAGTCTAGTCTTGAAAATGAGAATAAGGGATTTTTAGTTTTAAACATTGATCGTCCAAAGTTTGGAAACCTCTAGCAGTGTTTCAATTTAGAAAAGTTGGGTGGGGTTAATAATAAGTTAGTTTTCTCAAGAAAATCCTAAGTTATTTTTAGACTATAATATAGTTTAGATGAATGAAAATTTTCTTGAATGAGAGTTTGAATCTATGTGAACCATCATAGTATCACTTAAATTCATCAAGTAAATTGTCAGGGCATAACTTGATATCTAAAAGTGAATTACATCGAGACTATGTCTTGACAAAACCTTACGCTTGGCTAATTCTGGCTCCCAACCATTCTAGTTTATGAATGTAATTATATAAAAAAATGATACACCATGAATTGAAATCATAAACTACTTTTAGATTCCATGAATGTTGATTTAGGTAATCTCTATTGAGGCTATGGATGCCTAGATGGCAATATCGAGGCCTGGAGTGGAGCCAAAGGTATCTCTATCAGGGCTATGGACATCTGGCTAGCAATAGAGCAATGCCCAAGCCATCATCAACTATGCAAAGTATAATTATATAAAATATAAAGATGCTTAAGTCATTTCATTTTTGATGTCTTGAAATTTGAAACTTATCATTTATGAACATAGTGGCAATAGTTAAGGAACCTCAAAGTACACACATAGTATGATTGTCTACAAGGCTTAAACATTATTTCAAGTCTATGGTCTTTCATTCATTTTGAAAAATAGTTTTGGTACTAACTAAAGATCATAATGAGATAACTAATTTTTTATTTATCTTTGAAGAAAATATATGGATTCTAAAATTTTACAATGTTTCCCCATAGAGGTTGTCATTTTTTAATGATCAACATTCCCCTATTCTCAAAATGGGTACCCACCTTTCTTCAATTTTCAAAAGTGCCCCAGCTGCTAAGCATATTAAATCATTTGACTACATGGAGAATTGATTGAATTTACTAAGCTTTATAGAATTTTTGGTTTATCATTCATTTTGTAATAAGGATTGATACTTTAAAATATACAAATTATTGCAAGTCTTATTCAAGTTTTATTTAGTAATGAATTATTGACCATGGATGGCTCAATGATATACAGACAAGCTTTTGCTAAGGAAGTATGACCTAGATCTCTAATAGACAAAAACATAATGAGCTTCACTGGATTTTATTAAATTAACATTATGTTATGTTTAAGGCATTTGCTTTCAAAGTTTTGATTTAAACTTGTTTAAATTTGCCTAAGACGGGTGATGACATTTTCAAGAAGCTAACTTAGTTTCTCATTTGATCTCATAGGATGTCAAATTAAATTTACAATTTATGACACCTCAAAGGATGTCAAAGTTTAAACTACAACCTAAAAGGGTAGATGTCCACCTTTCCAAGCCTCACAACACCTTAAATATTCATTGCATCCCACATGAGATACTTGGAACAAATCTACTAAGTCCATGAGCTACATGGCATCATCTAGAGGGATCATCAGAATATAGCTATTAGAATCTAAATCCTAGGGATACATGTTAGGATCTTATCCCCCACAAGTAAGCCCATCTAATCTAAGCCACCATGTGTCCCACCATAGTGTAAAAGCGAACAAGATGCCACCACATGTCTCAATGGTAACCATCCAAACCTAAATGGCCTTTCAAGGTGATTCATGTCCCCCTTAGGTTTATCCAAGGTCACCACATGTATGCACCACATTGCATCCATCTAAGGCTCATGAGAGCTAATGAGGTAGACATGTAGTTACACATGAGCCATCTGATCAAGGCTTGACATTATACAGTTATCTGAGGTGCCTTATGAGAATGACACTTGGTATAAGAACAAATAATAGCCAACAAGAATGATGTGTGTCCCCTTTGGGCTTGTGCAATGATTCCACATGTCATTCCCATGTTGTTTTTACCTAAGATCCATGAGATCACCTTGAAGAAGGATGCATGTCTCCACCCAAGCCATCTGAATAGTGTTAAGTTGTCGATAATTATCCAAAAGCCTTTTGAGAGAGACACCTAAAAATGAAAGTTATGATTTCCCATGAAAGCTATGTGTGGCATTCTTATGGTTAATTAGAATTCAACAACACCACCTAAGAGCTTTCTATGAATTAAAAGACTCCATGTGGTGAGATACATATGAGTCATCATGCAAAGCTACATTTTGAGAGTCCACAAGGCAATCAAAAGGGGCCACATGTCTAGATTTTGAGCCAACTAGGCAACTTAGTCATATTCAGGCCATGAAATTACTTATCTAGATCTAAGGTGGAAACCATGTGTCAAAAGGTGGTAATATTTATCTTTAAATCTAAAATTAATGGCAAATCAAAGATAAATTAAATCTAAACTAAATTATGGTGTAATTAATTGCTAAAAGCAATAGTTCAAAGTTATTTCAAATATATGCAAGGTTAACAAGCTCACCATTAATACAGTATAAACCAAGATCACTATCAACATTACATTAATCAGAGCATTCATTCAAAAGGTTACACAATCAAACTATTTTTATTTGCATTTTGAAGCTATACACGTTTTCTTTCTCTATTGTCTACACTCTCACAATTTGACAAAGCTCAAGTCATTAGCAAATTGCACTCCCGACCACCATTATCAGAGCTTGAAAATTGTTGAAGGATACAAAGAGACATTGATTGCTACCTAAAGTATTATAAAATATGGCACAAGCAGGTCCTTATACTATAGTTAAGATTAATTCCTCTAGGAATGATGATTTTCTATTTTAAAATGGTTCTTTAGTTGTCTTTAAAGATATTGAATTTATTCTTGAGGCTATAGCATCTGGTGAATTGCATTACAGTAGCATATATTTCAATGTAGAGGTAGCTAGGGTTGTTGATGAGAATGAAACCATGCCTCATGAAATCTAATTAGCTTCTGATATCATTGCCATTAATGTAGTTAGTCTCCACAAGGCTGCAGCTAATCCAGAAGTCATGCCTTGTGTTGACCTCATTTACAGTATTTTTGGGAGGTCAAAATCCAAAGATGATCTCATTAAATCAATGTCCCATGGGATCCCTATTGCTTTCATATCAAGATCAAGCTTTGATAAATACTATGACCTTTCCTCACTGTAGATAGAATATAATGAGGTTGTCATCGATAACTAGTATGAAGTGCATTACCCAGAGAAGGTCTTGGATTCATGGGTGACTGACCCAATGGGAACTATTTTCATGGATGATCAAGGAAACTTGCTCATCTAATAATTTATACAAGGAGTTAAAATTGGCCTAACCCTCTTGAATAGAATATTTGGTAGTCCACACATTGCTTATGTGAACATAAGGACTATTCCATTACTACAAATAATCCTAGAAGAATAGTAAATTCCTCTACTTGGGGAAATTATCAACAATAATTTGGTGTATGCAATACATGACACTTACAAGAATAGTAGCCCCTTCTTTATGATGAGCTACTTATTAGATGCAAGTTGTGCAATTGATCAATTGGGTCAAAGCTTATGATATCTTGAGCATCTAGAAGTTGTGCCTCAAATATTTTCTAAAATTCATATTCATAGATTCAAATGTCATATAAGAGTGAATGCCAAATGGTTATACCCAGTGGTCTACTAGTTGATCATTGAATTTAAGAAGCAAAGGGTTTCCCTTGAAATCAAGAAAAGCTTGAAAGACATGGGTACTATCGGGTTATACCCAAATTGCATAGTTATTAGAAAGGAAGGAGTGATGGTTGCCCCTCTTAGACTACCAAGGTTTATCCCAATAAATTTAGTTGAAGAATAAATGGTCTATCAAATTTTGCATGGATTTGATGGAATCATCAAAGATAAGAAGGAAATGGCCCCCCATAAGGTTCCTAAAAAACTAGGGAGGACCAAGATTACCAAGTGGTATGATATTGTTGTAGCTACTAGGCATAGGGATTCATACCTATTGCCTAAATATGACTTCAGACCATGGGATCTCAATAAGGTCATTGGTAAGAATCTATTCATATTCAATAAATATGTAGCTATTAGGATCTAAACAAGAATAATTGATTACTGTTGTGTAAGCAACTAAACACGGAATTAAACTAGAATAATAAGCAACTATAAATCAGAATCAGCAAAGAACATGAGATACAAGAAACAATGAAAACTTGTATTAAACTCTTCTAGAAGGAAATACAATTGAATAAATCTCTCTTTCTTCCACACCTCTCATATGTACATATCTCTTTCCCTCAAGAGTTCTCTCTCACAATTACAAACACAATTCAGCCTTTGAATTGTCTGTTACATCATACAAGCTATGAAGATCTATCCCTATTATATAGAATTAGGGATCATGAACTATGCATTCTCCACTGTTAGATACACCTCCTAATCAAAGGTCCAAAACAGTCCTACCAAAAATAGAAACACAAACTTAATACCAATAGTTCAACTTATCATGCAAACAATTCGTTCGTCCCACAAAAATAGAATTTTGGAATGCACAGGTGACCGATGTCGGTCCCTGTCAATCTGCACATGACCGATGTTGGCTAATCCATAATCGATGCTGGTAGCTCCTAGTCTACACCTGAATAATGTTGATCGACCCTTACCGACGTCAGTGACTGTGTAACTCCAGCAACCTTGCAATTTGCTCATTGGTGAAGCTTTTAGCTCCACAACTTAACAATCTCCCACTTGGAGATAAACAGCTGCACCTGTACCTGTATAGCAACATCTTCTAGCTTCTCCATCTTCAAGCTCAATCTTGAAGACCAACAAAATTTGAATGAAGATTCAAATTCTCCTTTGTTACCAGCTTTGTTAATATATCAGCAGGGTTCTTATCTATATGGATCTTTTCTAGCTTCAACTCACCATCCTCCAATACCTGTCTAATGAAGTGGTACCTAAGCTGTATATGTTTGGTTCTTGAATGAAAGGTTGAATTCTTTGCCAAATGAATTGCACTTTGACTATCACTGTATAATCTGCAACTTTCTTGCTCCTTTTCCAACTCTTCCATGAACCGTGTCATCTATATCATCTCCTTGCTCGCCTCTGTGACTGCAATGTATTCTGCCTCTGTAGTAGACAAGGCAACAACCTTTTGCAACTTTGAAATCTAGCTAACTGTCATTCCACCAATAGTGAAAACATAACTTGTGGTGTTTCTCCTACCATCCAAATCACCTGCCATATCTAAATCTACATATCCATGTAGAGAAGTGTTTGACCCTCCATAGCACAAATGCCTACTACTGGTCCCTCTCAGATATCTAAGAATCCACTGAACTACTTTCCAGTGTTCCTTTCTTGGATTGGCCATAAACTTACTGACAACTCCCACTGCTTGGGCAATATCAGGTCTGATACATACCATTGCATACATTAAGCTCCCAACTATGGAAGCATATGGAACTCTACTCATGTACGCTACCTCATCATGTGAATTAGGACACTGTTCTTTGCTCAACTTGAAGTGTCCAGCCATAAGTGTACTCACCGATTTTGCATCTTGCATATTGAACCTCTCCAACACCTTATTCACATAATCCTCTTGAGACAAAATCAACCTGTGATTTTTCCTATCTCTCTTAATACTCATGCCAAGGATTTTATTTTCTACTCCCAAATCCTTCATGGCAAATGTGTGAGCTAATTTTACCTTAAGCTTAGAAATATCTTGCATGTGTGAACCTGCAACCAACATATCATCTACATACAGTAACAGGATAATATATCTACCATTATCCAATCTCTTAAAATGAACATAATGATCAGATTGACATCTACTGAAACCATGCTCAGTCATAAACCTATCAAATTTCAAATACCATTGTCTAAGAGCTTGCTTAAGACCATATAAGCTTGCTTCAACCTGCACACAAGCTTCTCCTTACCTTTGACCTCAAAACCTTCTGGCTGATCCATATATATTTCTTCATCTAAATCTCCATGAAGAAACGTTGTCTTAACATCAAGCTACTCAAGATGCAAATCCTCAATAGCAACTAAAGACAATACAGTCTGAATAGAAGTCATTTTTACTATAGGAGAAAAAATTTCACCAAAATCAATACCTGGTTTTTGTGCAAATCCCTTTACTACCAACCTAGCCTTATGTCTCATCTATCCATTCTCACCTTCCTTTAACCTGTAAACCCATTTGTTTTTTAGTGCTCTCTTTCCAGTTGGCAACTCAACCAAATCCCACGTTTGGTTCTCTTTCAAGGAATCAATCTCCTCATTCATGCCAAGCTCCCACTATTTTTGAGTTTCTACCTGCATTACTTCATCAAAACTCTCTGGTTCTCCACTATCAGTGAGCAATAAGTAGAATAATGAAGGGGAATATCGAATTGGAGGTTTACTTACCCTTTCTGACCTCCTTATGGGCATCTGAGACTCATTCACTGCTTGCTGTCCACCCGAATTCTCTGTCAGTGACTGATCTCGGTCATCTCCAGGTCTATACCAGACTGATGTCAGTTCTTCCTAACTGACGTTAGTTCCTCCTGACCGATGTCAGTTCCTTCCTGATCGATGTCAGTCACTGTCTGATTGACATCGGTTCTTGTTCAATCGATGTCGATTCCTTCTTGATTGATGTCGATGTCTATGTTTTCCTGAGTGTGAAAATTCTTTCCCACGAGCTCATTTTGGATTATCACCTCGTCCAAATCTCCATTGCCCTGCTCAGAATTGTTTAGCTTCTTGAGCTGATCACTGTACATCACTTTTTCATTGAAAATGACATCATGGCTTCTAATAATTTTATTAGTTCGTAGATTTCACAACTAAAATCCGAAATCTCTAGAGCCATAACCAATAAAAGTGCACCTCATAGACTTAGCATCCAACTTCTTTCTATTTTCCTTATCAATGTGCACAAAAGCTTCAAAAACAAAAAATCTGAGAAATGAAAGATCTACCTTTTTACCTATCTAAGCCTCTTCTAGAATTCCACCATCCAGAGCAGTAGAGGGTCCTCTGTTAATCAGGTAAACTGCAGTATCTACAGCTTCTGCCCAAAACTATAAGGGCAAACCAGCATGCAACCTCATACTTTGTGCATGCTCCAATATTGTTCTATTCATCCTTTCAACAACTCCATTTTGCTAAGGTGTCTTTAGAACCATCCTTTCCCTGCATATTCCACTCATAAAACAGTAACTATTGAACTTATTTCTACAGAACTCACCACCATTGTCAGATCTAAGGCACTTTCAATCTCAAACTTGTTTCATTCTCAACCAAAGCTTTCCATTTCTTAAAAGTGTCAAAAACATCATATTTCTTCCTTATGTAATAAACCCATATCTTTCTTGTAGCATCATCAATAAAAGTAACATAATACTATGATCCTTCAATAGAAGCTACCTGAGTTGGTCCCCACACGTCTGTGTGAACAAGCTCCAACTTGTGCTTCCTCTTTTTTGACCTAGTCTTGAGAAATCTCACTCTCTTCTATTTTCCAAAAATACAATGCTCACAAAAATCTAGATCTATGCTTTTCAAATTTGAAAGCTTACCTTTTGACTTAAGAACTTTCATTCCCTTCTCACTCATTTGGCCAAGCCTCTTGTGCCACAACTTTGCATCTACATCTAAAGTAGATAATACAGAAGGAGAATAATCAGTAATACAATTACATAAATAGAGAGTACCTACTCTCTTACCTCTAGCTAATACAAGTGCACCCTTGGTAATCTTCCAAGATTCAGCTGTGAGAGTTACTGTGAAACCCTCATCCCCCAACTTTCCTATAGAAATCATATTCTTCTTCAAGATGGGTACATGCATGACATCTTTCAACACCCATGTGTTGCCATTCTGCAATTTTAGCTGCACTTTTCCTTTGCCAAAAATTTTACAAGGCTCATCATCCCCTAAATAGACTTTTCCAAAATCTCCCTGGACATAATCATTAAAAAATTCTCTATTTGGGGTAGCATGGAAAGAAGCACCAGAATCTACAACCCAAGATTCTATTCTATTATCCAAAGAAAGTGTAAAAGCATCTTATGCAACAATACCTGCAACTTTTGCTTCTTCATTACCTTCATGTTGATAGTCTTCTCTAGCTTTCAACCAACAGTCTTTCTTTGCATGCCCTTTCTTTCCATAATTCCAGTAGGTTATCTTTCTTTTTCCATTTCTGGATTTGGATCTATTGCTCATCTTTGACTTAGACCTTGATCTCCCTTGCTTGCACCTCTCTTTATTCCTTCCCCTGCTTTCAATACTTAAAGCATTACTTGATGTCTCCTCTGTGCTTTTTCTACGAATTTCTTCATTCAAGATTACACTAACAACATCATCTACTTTCAAGATATTTGTAGCAGATGCAGTATTACTAACTGCCATTACCAAACTATGCCAACTTTCTGGTAAAGAGCATAAAATTAAGAGAGCCATAATTTCATCATCAAACACTATTTTGACTGAATTTAACTGATTTACTATTGCATAGAAATCATTTAGATGAGTAGATAGGGATCCACCTTCCTGCATATGCAAATTAAATAATTGCTTCATAAGATATACCTTATTTGAAGCTGAGAGCTTTTCATATAAATTTGCTAAAGTATCCATTAACTCTACCGTTGACTTTGCCTATGACAAGTTGGAAATCACAAAAGATGCTAGGCTCAACCTTATAGATTCTAGAGCCTTTATATCAAGAACATTCCATTCTTCATCTTCCATATCTATGGGCTTGCTTGAAACTCCACCCAATGGTAAGTATAGATCTTTCTGATATAGATAATCTTCTATCTGCATCCTCCATAATTGATAGTTCTTACCATTAAACTTCTCCATTCTTAGTTTACTTTCTTCTCCCATTGCTTTACTCCCACTCAAACAGAAACCCCTGTGAGTGACCTGTAATCAAAACACATTAAATAGATCTAAAACCACCTATTAGTGAACCCAAGCTCTGATACCACTTGTCAGTTGGTATCACTTGGTGAACTAGCAACCTAGCTCTGATACCACGTGTCAGGATTGTAACAAGAATAATTGATTATTGTTGTTTAAGCAACTAAACACAGAATTAAACCAGAATAATAAGCAACTAGAAATCAGAATCAGCAAAGAACATGAGATACAAGAAACAATGAAAACTTATATTAAACTCTTCTAGAAAGAAATACAATTGAAGAAATCTCTCTTTCTTCCACACCTCTCAGATGCACAGATCTCTTTCCCTCAAGAGTTCTCTCTCACAATTACAAACACAATTCAGCCTTTGAATTGTCTGTTACATCATACAAGTTATGAAGATCTATCCCTATTATATAGAATTAGGGATCATGAGCTATGCATTCTCCACCGTTAAATACACCTCCTAATCAAAGGTCTAAAATAGTCCTATCAAAAATAGAAATGTGGACTTAATACCAATAGTTTAACTTATCATGCAAACAATCCATTCATCCCATGAAAATAGAATTCTGGAACGCACAGGTGACCGACATCGGTCCCTGTCAGTTTGCACATGACCAATGTTAGTTGATCCATAACCGATGTCAGCAGCTCCCAGTCGACACCTGACCGATGTCGGTCGACCCTGATCGATGTCAATGACTATGTAACTCCAGCAACCTTGCAATTTACTCATTGGTGAAGCTTTTAGCTCCACAACTTAACAGTAGCAATGGAATATAAGCATCAAGAATAATTCCATGAGTGGATATATAGGGATGCTCTTAATAATGAGGTGGTACTCTAGAATGCAATGATGAATAATATTGAACTAGAGATGAGAATGGATAGGGAAAAGAAAAATCATGATATTGTTAAGTCTCAACCACTGCTAGCACATGGGAATATGTTTGATGCCAACTATGAGGAAGGGAAAGATGAGGAAGATGAAGATAATGTTCCTCTTGTTAGTAACAAGACAAATAGACCTTCATAACTTGCTACTTCAAGAATTTAAGACTTACCTCTAGGCTTTGAATAAGGAGGATTTAGCAGTTAGCCTGACCCCTCCCAAGGGCCCATAATAATCTTTGCATCTACTATGGGATCCATTCTATAAATCTAATATTAACCTGACCATACTAATATTGACCTTGAGTAATTGGAATAATATATTGAGCTCTTCATGGAAGAAGTGTAGGCACTGGTCTATAGAAACATTGAGAAAGTCTACAAGAGGAAAAGGAAGCCTAAGACCACTATGAGAGGAAAAACAACCCCTTCACCATCTTCTCAAGTGATTACAAAGCCTCTAATTTAAGTAACTCTTTTATGCACCTAAGTTGTGTAAGAACAAGCAATTTATCCCTCTCCAAGAGTTGATCTATTTACTTCTATTATTTCCAATAGCACACCATAGACTACCCTTGAAGCACAAGCTCCCAATATAAGTACCTCACCACTATATTCTTTTCCAATTGAAAATACATCTCAAACTACTTCTAATTTTGTATTTTATCCTCCTACCATTACTCCCCCATTAATGAACATAATAAAAAAATAACATCCCACTTGGGACTACTATTATTTCTTCCACAAGTATCCCATCTATTATTGTTCCTCCATTGGCTTAAGTATCATCAACAACTTCAAATACCATTACTAAATCTTTAGTTGATACTATCATGGGCCAAGCTAGTGGTTCCTTGGGATATACCATCCCCCATTTCATTTCTCATGCCAATATGAATATTGAATCTTCATTAGGCACTAGTGCTAGTTAGACTATTAGTTCCATTTTTCCCCATGCAACAATAACTAGTGCAACACTTGCTATTGGTTACCCTACATCAACAAGGCCATTAAGGCCCATTTAAAAAAAAAATCACCTTTCCAAATCCACCTTTTATTTCATCCCCATTTAATGTTTCTATGGCTATAAAGGTGAGTGTGCCCCCAAAATTGCCTTCATTTATTCTAAATATGGGCCTTGCAAGAACTATATTTGGCACACTTGGGCAGATAGACCTAGCAAACTTGTCACACATTCCTACTATATTTTTATCCTCTACCCTTATTTCACCACGTCCAATACCACATCTAGAAAACCCAATACCTACTATTGTCCTAAATTGGGTCATAGAGATCATATTGGAAGCAAGACAAGAAAGACCTCAGGTAGTCTTCTTTACACCATAGATTGGCATGAAATTTAATGCTACTATAGGTACCATGAAAGGGTGGTGAGGAGGTAGGTTTAATATCCCTAATCTATCTCATTTATGTCTCATGAAAGTGAATATTTCCTCTTCACTTTAATAAATAAGAGGAAGTCTGGCCTAGGTGAATTTGATGAGTATGTAGAGGACCTTGTGTCCATGGTCCAAGACAATGTAGAATCCATAGTGGCCTTAATGAAAGGTATGCATTAGGAGGTAAATATATTGAGGGAGAAAACATTGGTTATAGTTCCACATAATAATTTAGTCAAAATAATAAATGCAATCATTAATGTCTTCAGTTTATACAAGGTTATGAAGAGAAGGCAAGAGGATGGGACTCTATAGTTTAATGTGGTCATTAAATATGATTAAAGACTCACACTCTATCATGAAAATTTGGAAAATTTGGATAGAGTTGTAAGGAAAAACATGTTCCCATACCTTAAGACATTTCCACTTGAATACATCATCCCAACATAGACTATAATGATGAATAGAAGAAGAATATTGAAAAAGTGGCTAGAACAAGTTAAGGATGTAACTACATCCTTAGAAAAAGTAGAGTTCAAGATTACCCTATTACTAAAGGATGATATGGTCACTAAGGTGACCAAAATTGATGGAAATTTTATGTATTACCAAGATTTTAGGGCTTAAATGAAATTATTTATTATAAAATTCCAAAAAGACATAGCCAATGCAAAGACTGCCATTGAAGTGATGAACATTGTGGCTTTTGCTAACCAAAGGCTAGAGAGAGTTGAAGATATTCAAGAAGCATTGAGACCTATACTTGTAGATAATGGTAGGATTATTCAAGAAACACATTACCTATTTTATCCTATGATCTTGAAATTTGGTCAAATTGACTAGGACTACTTAGCATGTACTAAAGCTTGGAAAAGGGGGGAGGTAGAGAAATAAAGGTTGCAATAGCAAGATAGTCGACAATAGATAACAACTCAGTAACCTCCTCTAGGGAAAAAAAAGCTACATTGTAACAACAAGTTCCCCTTCAATAAAAATGTCCACAACTAGCTCAATCAAGGCAACCAAGGCCTTGAGAAATATTTTGCTTTACTTTGTATATTCAAATTTGGAATATGCCTTTGTAATATGTGGCATTTTAGTTATTATTATTTAAAATATAAAATCCACTTCGATATATTTGGGAATATTTTAAAGGGTCCACCTAAAATTACATAGGCATTTTGAGGCCTATATATAGGGGTATTCCCACTCATTGTAATTTTTAGGAATAGTTGTTAGAGAATTAAAACAAAAGAGCTAAGAATTCATGAGATTATTTGAATGCTCTATTATGTGTTCTATAGTTTCTTATTCTCATGATTTTAGATAATTAATGGTTTCTTTTCTGTTGACTAATCTGGAAATAATATCAATGTATGCATTTATTGGTTTAAGTTTAACACTAAGCTAACAAATCTGCTAGTTTATGTGTTCTTTTTTATTTTATTTGCAGTTGAATGTGCTTATGCAATTTGATGTGAATAAGTAACTTTCATACAAAATATTCTTTAATATATATGCATATCATTTTCTTTGAAGTCTCAATTGCATTCATTTGGCTTTGAGTATTACAATAGGTTTGGTGAATACTAGTTTTACATGTTATTTTCATAGAGGTTAGAATAATTAACACTTTTAACCATCTAAAGCAAAATTTATTTTTTGCACTACCCTACTTACCTTTAGATCTACCCCATGTGTCACTTTCATTTAGATCATTCTGTAAATATTCATGTTTTTTTGTGCTTGGGAAATAATTAACAAAGTTTAGAGAAATTTCACAAAGATTAGTAAGAAATAAAGTGTCACTGTTGTATAATTTGTTGTCCCTACAGTAGGTTCTACTTACAGACTTACAAGTGGTGGCCATATCTCTACTATTTTGATATTTTCAATTATATTTATGTAAAAATCTCAATCCCTAAGTCTTTTATGACTTAAAGTTGAGTTTATTACTTTTTCCCTATTCCCTAGTGATACAAGAAGCACATTAAATCCAACAATAGTCTCTATCAGGCCTAATGATTATTTTGGTCCTTATGGGTGGTGATCGATGTATGTAGTGGGTGTTTCAATTATGAAACATGTTTTTGATCTATTCCAAGGGTGATCCAAGTATGGATAGGTTCTTGGCTAACTAATATGGGTGAGAGCAAGATTCAAATATAAAGAAAAGGTCAAATAGGCCTAATTTGACAAGTTAGAATGTCGGGGTCATAAGAAAATGATATAGAGATTTGGAAATAAGATATAGGGTGTGAATATAATTAGAGAGATCTATTAAACATGTCATGAAGTTATAACTATGTTTCTACATGTGATGAGTAAGGTAATATGACCTAATTCTACCAAGGAAAGGGCTAGTTGAGTGAGAAGGCTTAATAGGCTATTTGAGAGAGATATAAGAGTTTGAAGAACAAAAGAAGGGGATCATCATCAATTGAGTGATAAAAATGTGTCCAAAGGTGATCATAGGTTCAAGACATCTGAGTTAGTGATGAGTTACCTAGGGGTTTGGTGCCTCCTTGTAGGTTGGTGTTTGTTAAAGGACTAGTTGAGTTAGTGCTCCTTATGGGGTTGGTGCCCCACTAAAACTTGATTCATTAATTATAGGACTATATTCCAAGCTACGTTTTAGTGGGGTTTATCCCTCAAGAGTGTTTCATACATATCTCCTATGTTCTTATACTGTTTGTGTTCATAGATGCTTTTTTATGCATTAGTTAATGTATGTATGTGAATGACTACTTCATGAATGATAATTGAAATTGAAGGATTGTTTTAATGCAACTGATTCACCCCCCCCTCTCTTAGTAGATATAATTCTAATAATTGGTATCATATTGAGGTCCCTTGTGTAGGAATAATAGTCTAAGGGAGGTTTTTGGAGAACAAGTATGGATTTTGATAATGAAAGTGTTTTCTATGATTACAATGAGGATCTATCCACAATCATTGAAATAACTTCTGAATGTTTTTCAAAAAAGAAGAATCATATGGAAGAATACACCCATATTATAATGAAAGTAAAGAATTTAGAAGCACAAGTTAAACAAGATGTATTCAAGATAATAACTTATCAAAACTTTGAGGAGAGTACTGGAAAGCTTAATAACATTTTGGATAGTCAAAGGTACTTTTATGATATGATAGGTCTTGGCTTCAAAGAAGAACAAAAGGAGTTAAAGGATATTTAGTTTCTAGAAGTCATTGATCAGTTGAGTGATAAAAATGGTAGAATCAAGACCTATGTAGAAGTGGACAAGTTTGAAGTCAATCATCAACAAGCCAAGAAGGGTTTCAATCCATCAAAATATATCAAAGGTAGTGGTATATCATCCAATGATCATCAAAATAAAAATAAGGTTAAACCATCATAATATGTGGATTCTTTCATTGGTTATTATTTCTTTTATGGTAAATTTGGATATAGATCTATTGACTGTAGATGGAGAAGTATAATCCTATGTTATAATTGTAACCTAAGAGGACACATTATAAGAGAGTGTAAGACAAGATTTAAAAGGAAAACTAGACATGCTAAGAAGAGATGTAGTCATGATACTAAATAATGCGTTAATAAAGCAGATCCTATAGGTAAGATGAAAAAGAATCAAGAATATAGAGGAGAAAAATATATGATAGCCAAAACTACCTTTCATACTCAAAATGAAGATTTGAATTGGTACATAGATAGTGGTTGTTCAAGTCACATGATAAGAGATAAGATAAAATTCATCACCTTGAAGAAGAATGCCATAGGTTTAGTAAGAATTAGAGATAACACATCTGCTAATATATTTGGCAAAGGTGCTTTGAGCTTGGATAATGGGAAGACCAAGATAGAAAATTGATTATATATAGATGGATTGAAACATAATTTTTTGAGTGTAATTCAAATGTTCACCCAAGGACATATGCTAACTTTTCATGACAAAGGATGTGAGATAAAGAGAGAAAAATTAGTAAGGTTGATTACCAAAACCAAGATAATTAAGAAGAATATATATGTATCAAATGAGATCATAAAAGAGAAGTGTTTTATGAGAAAGATAGATGAAATTTGGCTATGGCATAGGAGGCTAGGTCATATGAACTTTGACAGTCTAGTCAAGATCAGCTTTAAGGGATCAGTGAAGAATATGCACAAAGTTTTCAAACCTGTAGATGCTCTTTTTAAGGCATGTCAACATGGTACAAAGACTAGGAGGAGATTTAAGTCTAAAGAATACTCTATGGTGTCCCCAAAATTTCACATTTAGAAATTATGTGTTACTCCTATTTAAAATTTTGCATTTTATCTTATGTGAGTTAGTTGTCCTTGTTAAACCAGTCCCTTGAATAAAGTTTTAGTCTTTAGTAGTTTTTATTTTTATTTTTTTCTCTTCCTAATTACTTCAAAAGTATTCCAAAAGGTTGAAAACATCTGCCAAAGGGCATCACTAAAAAACTCATTTACTCATCTTTGCCAAAAGATAAAAAAAGCTAAGTGTTTGGGTTAATTTCTAATACAACTCAGGTTCTCCAAGCTACTTAACTTATTAAACAAGAAGAAAATTAGTCCTAAAAGTCCAAGTTATACTGTCTAGTTCAAACTAGAACTACTAAATAGCTTCACTTCACATCAAAATTTAAGCAAAGTATTCCTAAAAACCTATTGAATACTGCATAAAGCAAACTAGGTTTTGTAAGTAGCTTTACTTACCCAAAGCCACAAGTAAAAGTAACAGAGGTTTACAAACCCAAAGTACTCACTAGTCAAGACCAACTTAGGATTATGAAGATGCTTAACTATTAAAAGAAAAATTAAGTGAAGCAGTCTAAAAAACCTGATAAAAAGATAAGGGCTTACATGGATCCTTCACACGTGTCTACTACATATCATTATTGTGTTGCAAAATATAAATATTAATGAATTCTACCTCATTTCCACCTGCAAACCCTAAGCTACGCTATTCAATCTTCTAGAGTGATTTTCAATCCAAATCTTCATGACTGATTTATGTTTAAGGTATTTAGATCATTTTCCTTTGATTTTCATGCCTTGATCTTGAATTTTTCCTTTTCATTTGTCTCTGGTATTTATCCACTTACCACAATGGATGTATCATTATCTATGCTCATTCTATTTGGTTTTATTTTTTACTTTTACTTGTTTATATGTTATAAAAATTATGTAAACATTTTCATAAGAATTTATCATGTGAAAAAGTCCCTCAAAATGCTACAAAATTTGAGCCCTAGATTAAAAACCTAATTGCTGAAATTAGATGAGAAATTTGGGTTCCCCAATACTACTTACTCGGGTTCTCGAGCACAAGTTACTCATCTCAAGAAACTCAAGACTCTCAAAGTGCCTTACCAACCTAGGTTTTCCTCAACCTATTACTTACTCAAACTCATAACTAATCATGACTGCTACTTCTATAATTTTTTTAACCTAAGTTGCTTGTATTAGTAAATCCAAAGTCTGGAACCTTGAGAAACCCATAGAACTACCCGAGTAGAAACTAGAATTGCAATTACTTATCACTTCTACTTTGGGATTCTAAAATAATTTACTTTCCTAAATAAATCTGAAGTAAATACCCTCAATAGGCCTAGATTCCTCATGACTCACTATTTACTTGGAATCCAAGACTCACGTAACTAGGCAGGATAAAATTGAAGTCACAAGCTAAGATAAACCCAAAGTTGTCCTACCTAGATTCTTGAATGCTTAAGAATTGTAGATTATTGAATGCTTAAGACTTGTAGATCATCTAGACCAACCCAAGATTATGATACCCTATTGCTTATTATGAGTTACTTGGGGGTTTAAGACTTTCTACTGCTTGAAACCTAAAGCTGGTTTAGAGATATTGTTTGAGACAAAAACTTGATTCATTTCTTCAACTTTTTATAAACCAATATGAGAAATCACATAACTTTCAAGAGCACTTTTCAAGTTTTTCTAGAGTTAGTCAGAACCAATTTTAGGGTCAAAAGGGTGTAAAGAAGAAATAATTGAAGTAGAAGTGCAAGCAACTCCAATTGAACAAGTCCCTGAATTAACACTAGACGAAATCTTAGAGAAAAGTAGGAAAGGTAAAACAAAAGATAAGAGATTCAAATCTCAAGAGCCAAAGATGAAGTACTATTATAAGGGGTATCCTATTGAGTCATTCATCACTTCCACGTTAACTAAAATAGGTGATATAGACATGGGGCATGTATCCATGGCTAAATTATTAGAGAGATCCATGGCTATAGTCAAGACTCCACTCGTGAAAATAATGACTAATAGTGAGATTTTATAAGTTTTAGCTTTCCCAATCTCAGCGTAACTTTCTAAATTTTTCCTAACGTGTGTCAAGTATTATAACTCCCTTACTAGGACTGTGAGAGATGTTGCTGGTAATGTAGTGATAAGATTAGATGTTCAATATCTTAACTATTGTTTAAAGATCCTAACATCATCCAAAGTAATTTATATAATGATGGAGAAATCTAAGAGACAATGAGAGACTAAGTCAATAAATTGCATTAAGAAAATGAACACAACTACCTGAAGAAAGTGAAACAAGCATCAATATTTCTAAAGTAGATAGTAAGATTAGACTTGGTTTAAGGAGTAGATGACATTAATTAGTTGTTATGTAGAATCAATGATGAAAATAATGCCAAGTGTTTCTCAACCTAGATATATGCATACATCAGAACCATTGATATCACCAGGAGCTCTACCATGATTGAATGGGTGAGGATGATAAGTGATAACATAGATCAATAGTTAAATAATATATTATAAACTTTTGATTTCAAGATGACCTCATACCTTGTATTACTAGTAGCATCAAATGGAGCCTTTTCAAGGCTAAATACAAAAGGAACATTGGTAACTGATCTAATATATGAATATTATCCTCAATTGGTCCTTTTTGATTACTACAAGCATTATAAGATAGTTAATGATGGATTCTTCTATGAAATCATTTGTAAATTCAATGTAATTCTAAAACATAGGAGAGTGTTTGATGTAGTATGGGATGGAGAGTGTTTGATAGTTTGGGTATATTTTCATTCATTTCCTCAACTTCACATACATCAGAGTTGGGGGTTTCTCAGGTACACTGATCAAATTACCTAGATACCCCATTGATAAGTGGATTCTTATGGAGTTATGTAGGTAGTTTGTTGAGTTACATGACTTACAATATAAGGCTCACCATCTCACTATTAATTTTCCTATTGTTATTAATCATTACCATTGTCCTAGTATTCACAAGGCTAAGAATGTATAGAAGGAGATGTATCACAATTAAAATTAGACACATTATGAATCTAGAGCCAATTTTTATTGTAGAGGTGTGGTTCAAAATATAGTTTCTCTAGAGTACAAACATATTCCTACACTTGGGGACTATTGGATTGATTTCAAGGTTGAATTTGATGTGAGAATAAGGGACAATAGTAGGATAACTATTGAACAAATTCATACTTTTGATCTAGCCACAATTCTTGAGGACATAGAGGATGATGAAGTTGTAACCAATGATGCCTATCATGCTACGGGAGGGGATAATGCTCCACTCCCAGTGATTGATTTTGTTAAAAACCAAACGAAGACTATTACAGAAAGAACTTTAAATGTTCTCATCATGAATTCCACATGGCTTCTTAAAAAAGGCTATTGTATGAAGGAGTTGATGAAAGATACTACTCATGTAAATCAAAAAAGAAAAGAAATGGTGCAAAGAGAAAGCATCCACAGACCCACAAAAAAGTTAAATTTGAAGAGAAATGTTGATAACACATATTTTATAGTAAAGGATAAAGAGGCAATTTAGCTAGTTATTTTCACACCTCTATTAGTCTCTTTTACCGACACCACTACTACTTCTATTTCCACTTCCTCTACACATACCATAGATCCATAAATACTTATTCCACCTCTAAACTCTCATGGCATCAAGCCTTATAAGAAATCTATTCAAAAGGAAATTGATGTTCCCCCTCCTCTTCCATCTTCTCCACCTACTTCTCCACCTCCACCTCCTTTAGAAGATTAACCCACCACTAAACATGAGCCAACAAAATTAACTATTGAAGAGGTAACCCCATCTCAGGAGGCACTATAGGAAAAGCAAAAAAAATATTTAAACTTGAGAAGGAAGTTGCATAAGGGGTAATAGATGAAAAGGTGAAGGAATTTGAGACAATGAAAGAAGTTGAATCTGAGAAGAAGGCAATAGAGGCAAAAAAAGAGAAAGAATTTAAAAAAGAATTAGAGAAGGGAAAGACACAAGAAGTTCCTTCTAAAGAGCTAGTGGTGAGAAATAATCAATAGAAAATGGTAATTCATTCAAATACCTACACTAGTATAGATTTCTCATCTTGGTTAGTAATGTAGATAACTCTAGAATCTAAAGAAGTAATAAATCTTGAGGAAATAGACTTGCAATTATTGAAAAGTCTTGACAGGAAAGGAAAGAAGCCTAAATCTGCTAAGGTAACTTCAAAATTGATAATTGAGCCTAAAAGACACAAGTTTGTAGAGGTATCAATTCCACCATAGGGCATGAGTAAAATTGAAGTCAGTGAAGGTGACTTAACAATTACAAAGATGTCCCTTGGAGAAGTTACCATAGAAGGCTTAAAGTAGGATACCCAGACCTTGATTGACACTCTCTTTAAGAAGCTTGATGAGGAGAAGGCTATTAAAGCCAAGTTGAAAGAACAAAATGCCTAGTTATGTGAAATAATAGCCAAATTTACCAAGTTTGTTCCATAGCAATCCATTATTTTAGGATATTTGATTGGCCAGCAAGTAATAATTAGGGTGGAAGAAACTGGAGATAAAGCTAAGGCTATTGATAATGGATGGAGAAGATGAATCAAACTGACCAGAAGCTCTTTCTAAAAGTTTTATGTATTCATGTTGATGTTGTGAATAAATTAGTAGAGTTAAAGGTAGTGATGAAGTAAATTGATAATGAGAATGGAATTTTTGAGTTGCAAGAGGAGAGCCTATAAGGAATAAATTCTTTGAGTGAAAAAGTTTTGATTGAAGAGAAGAAATACCTAAAGGATCTGTAAAGAAAGTAAAACAATAAGAGTATTTCCTATCTTTTTACATGTGTATTCTTGAAATAATGTGTGAAGAAATGAAGACCTTGAAAGAAGAAGCTCAAAATGAAAATGTGAATCTTGAAGATTGTCTCTATGGTCTCACTAACATTTGATCTAATAAAACTCCAAGGACATCTGAAAAGTTATCTCAGTAGTTCAATCAATTAATGAAAAAGGCCAAAAATCCTTTCATAGCTAAATCTATAAAGGAGTTAATCAAATATCAACATGAAATCAAGAGGCTTGACCCAAGTCTTGAAAATGTGAAAGCTCATAATAGAAGGTTGGAAAGAGAAATGCTAAGATTTGAAATTGAAAGGCAATCACTTGCTAAACTAGATGATACAACAATATAGTTCATGATGTCTCAACATATTAAATATAGAGAGAAGTGCATAATCAAAGTTAATGAATTGGAATAATTTAAATACTTATTCTTTTATTCTCTTCTTTCAACTTGTAATGTATTTAAGTAACTATGATTTAAGTGATTACTTGTAAAAGTAAGTTGTAAAATTTTAAGACCCAAGTAACTTGGCTAAACACCATTACTTGAAGTCATTTTGTAAGAATAAATTATTTAAGTGAACACTGACAGGCATGCAAAGTAGTCATGTTATATCCAAATAGTGATACCAAGAGGTGCTACATGTCACGAGTTGATTCATGCCACAGAGGAGAAATTCTAAGATGATACCTCTCAATGGTTCTTAGTTTTAGCGCAACATATCAATTTTGAAGGAGTTATTTCCAATTTGATTTTGACATCTATTTTTGTATAAATATAAGTTCAGTCTTACGTGCTTAGGGATGATGATAATTTTTTCATAGCAATTATAACTGAGGCAAGATATTTCAAGCAATTTTAAACTTTGTGTTTAGATTTCAGAGTTTTTTTTGTATGAAATTGGTTCACAGTGAATGAGAAAGAAGTTGTTTTCTATGGAACTTAGCATCTCAAGAGATCATTTGGTGGATTTTTAAAGGTTAAAATGGTAAAATTTATGTTATCTTTAAATTTGAATGTGAATTATAGTCTTTTTTAGTCATTTTCTAAAAATATTATCATCTCTTTAATGTTTATTTACTTGTATGGATTCAATAAGATCTATAAAACTACTTATTGTGAAGTACAACTTCTCTCTCCTCACATGTTCTAGTTTTCCACTCTTAATTTCCCAAAATTTCTTTACATTTTCTTTGAAACAACTGCTTACTTGTTGAAAAGTCACCTTGATATGGTTCATAAACTCTGTGATTAAAGTAATACCCCCAAAAATAAGACAACTTGCACATAATCTATATAATTTATGAATAATTGAGAGAAGTAGATAATTAGAAGTAAATAAACCTAACCATGGAAGAGCTTCACCATTAAATAAAAGGGATTTAATCCCATGACTACCTAGGTACTTTTGACAGCTTGAGAAATATCTAGCCAATAATTTCTGATGACTCCACTAGGGAATGAATGAACTAAACTCCTAGATCTAAAAATAGATTACTCCTTCAAGTCGAGATAGGCATAGTTAATGTTTAGTTTTCTAAAATTTGTGTTATTTTCAAACCATTCATCCTAAGCAATGCATGCAAAGTAATTTACACACTTTTGATTTAAGAATGTCCTTGTTGAAGTTAACTCCACCTTCTAAAACTAGATGTGTCACTTTTTATTAGATTATTGTATGTCCAAAAGTTATGTTTTGTTTATCACCTTGTTTATCTTGAACTCATTGCATGTCAAGTAACTGACACCTAAGTCTTTGTCTATAAACCAAGTTGCTTGAGTAATCCTCAAAAGAACTTTTACACTTCAAATTGGAAAATCAACCTTTTACTAGATCAAGGAGAGATCAAAGCCAAACAGATGATTTCTTTGAATTGCAAGAGAAGTTTAATTTCAGATTTCCTATTCAAGTTAGAACATGAAGAGTCAATCTCTCGCCTATGACACAAGCATAAAATCCTATAAATCAGCTACAAAATAATTCTTTAGGAATAATTCAACCCTTAAATCCTTAATTCATTATTCATAGAAGAATGGTACAACCACTTCCTATCCCTTAGGGGTAGTGATTGGTCCTCTAAATTTGACTCTTTCTCTTCATGACTTGCCAAAGGGTTCAAGAAATAATTTTCCAAAGTTCACTAGTGATGGAAAACAAAGTCTGAATGAACAATTGGTTGCTTTCTTTATATCCTATGAAGTAATTGGCATCAAGCATGAATACGTTTTAGTCAGACTCTTCATTGAGACCTTGCATGACTTAGATGTAGAATGGTTTTACTATTTAGCTCTTGGCACTATAGTAAGTTGGGCCACTATGCATGAGTAGTTTGAAAAAATATTCAAAGCTATTAAATATTCCCACATATTGCTTACCCAATTGACTCAACTCAAAAAGGAGCCACATGAGCACATGCGATATTTTATTGCCAAGTTTAATAGATTACTCTATAAAATTCCTCAAGCTGCCCTACCCACTAGAAATCATTAGAAGTGATTCTTCATCAATACTCAGTTACTAGAGGTTAGATATTAGCTATGTAGAGCACATCCATCTGATTTATCAGTAGCTCAAAATATTTCTATAGAGGTTGAAAATGACTTAATAATGGCTAGAAAGATCAAGAAAACAACTTCTAAGGGAGACTCTTCTACTTCAAGCACATCACAGACCATTGATCCCCTATTATAGAAGATGGATAATGAATTGCTACAAGTTAAAACACAAATTCTCAAGGTACTCATGTTTCCCCTTCTAAAAATGCACCTACACAAAATTTCAATAATCAGAATAGGAATCACATTATTGGTCTTACATAAAGATTGGCAATTGAATATGCTCCTAAAAATCATGTTGAGATGAATGAAGAAGATTAGATGACTGATGATACTCATCAAGGTCTTGCTGATGAAGATGACTTCATAGATTTTGTTGGTAACTCCAATATAGAATATCTTGAATATCATTTAGAAAATGACTATGAAAAAGTGTTTAAAGAAGATCATAGTCAATATGTTGTAGTGTTTATAAGGTCACAGGCTCAGTAAGCTAGTGAAAAATCCTCCAAGGAGTAATAAAAAAAGAAAGGAGATTCTAGATCAGATGTAAGCATTCTTAAAAGAAGTAGTCCTCTACCTTCTTCTTTAGCTCCAAAAGATAAGTATGTAGCTTATTCTTCTTTTGAAACTCATAAGTCAGTAACTCATACTACCAAAGCTAATCCTACTCTATCTACATCCATGCCCTCTTTTGACATAATTGATCACATAAAAAAAACCAAAATTCAAATGTCAGAATCTAAATACTTGAGGTCTTATCCAGATCAACTAAATTGATCAGTCAATTATGTTCAAACTAAAGGGTCAAAAAATTCACCCAATTCCTCTAAAGGTATCTTGCCCACCCCTAAATAAGCCTCATCTCAAAATAATGTTGCAACTTATTCCCCCACATATTCCTCCACATCTAAAATGATTGAGCCATTCGATGTGCCTCTTTTGATCAATGGGCTTAAGTTAAGCAACTACATTCTAGACTATGGGGCCTTAGATAATGTTATGCTAGATAAAGTAGTTGATTCTTTAACCTTCACTTTGACTAAAACAATAGGCAAATAATACTCAATGGAGAGACAAGTTCCCTTGATTAGACAAATCAAAGATTCCCAAGCTATCTTGGCAGATTTTCTAGATAAAAGACTCAAAATGATAATTTTGGTAGTATATATTCTTGTCTCTTATAGAATATTTCTAAGTAGAAACTTTTGCAAAGATTTGGGTGGAGAAGTAAAGATGGATTGGTCATGTGCTAACATTCTAATCAAATGAGTAAATAAAAAATTCAAGCCTAAAAAGAAGTCCAAGTACATAGTCTCCAAGTCTAATGATCCAAGGTCATAGATCCTTTTTGAAGAATCAAACCATGGAGTTTACTACCTTGAATTAGGCAAGGAGATACAATAACTAGAGGAAGTAGAAGAAGAAGAAGATAATATAAGATATGGATATTAGAGTTTGATGGTAGCTATAATTTTCTTCATTCAGGTGATGGAGTGGTATTGATATCTCTTGATGGTAAAATATTTCCTTACTCCTATAAACTCATGTTTGAAAATAATAACAACATGGTAGAGTATGAGGCACTTTTGTTAGGACTCAAACAAGCAAAGAAAAAGGGAGTAAGAATTATAAAAGTACAAGGTGATGCTAAGTTAATAGTAAGATAAATTCATGGATAATATCATGTGAAGAAAGACAAGATGAGGCACTACCATGATCAAGTTTTGAGTGCAACACTCTACTTTGCAACTTTTTCAATCAACTCAGTTCCCTGAGATTAAAACTCTAGAGCTGATTTACTTGAAACTATTGTATCTTTACTTAGGACAAATTAGTAGCCTACATTTTTTCAAGAAGGTAACTATAAATTAAAGATGGTTTACCATCCAAAGGTTCCAAATAATGTCGACCAGTGGCAAGTTTTCAATGATGACAAGTAAATAGTTACATTTCTTGGGTAGCAAGATAACTTTAAAGAACTGTAATTTGAGCGGAGTAGCTCAATTCCATGCTAGATGATAGTAGGTATCAATGACCCTAAGCTTACTAATAGTAAAGATATAATTCAACTGAAAGGAAATAAGATCCCTAAAGGGTTAGTTTCTTTCAAAGAAATCTTTGACAAGCATGATCAGTTTCTAAAGAAAAAGAAATAATATGGTGATAGTTCATCTCTAGAAGTACAACAGATTAATCTAGGTAGTGAAAAAGAGCCTAGGATGGTCAAAATTGGAAAATGTTGCTCTCAAGAAGAAAAAGAATCATTCATCAAGCTTCTCAAAATACATATTGATGTGTTTACCTGGTCCTACAATTCCAGCCAAATGAGGTACAACACTATATCTCACTTTAGTCAAAAGTAAAACCCGTCAAGAAAAAGTTACATCATCATAACCCAACTATCTCAGGTACTATTTATGATAAAATATAGAAAATCCTTGATGTAAAGATCATTTATCCTATCCACCATTTAGAATGGTTAGTAAATATCATCCCATTGAGAAAGAAAAATAGATAAATATGTGTATTTGTTGATTTCCATAATCTGAATCAAGCCTCTTTGAAAGATAATTACCCATTACCCATTGTGGATCACACCTTGTAATTAGTTATAGGTTCAGATATGTTATCCATGTTAGATGGATTTTTAGGATATAATCAGATAAAATTAGCTAAAGAAGATCAATATAAAATAGCTTTCATAATGCCATGGGGGATATTTGCCTATCAGAAGATGCCTTCCAGGCTTATCAATGTTGGAGTAACTTTTCAACGAGCAATGGATCTAGAATTTACACATCTTAAGAACAAGAGTATAGTGGTATACCTTGATGACTTGATAGTTTTCTCCAAGCAAAGAGGTAATCACTTGGCTCATCTAGAAGAAGTGCTCATCTAATATAAGAGACATAGGATTTATTTGAATCCCAATAAATTAATAGTTACTATAATTGAAAGAAAACTTCTTGGTCACATAGTCTCAAAAATGAAGACAAAGATTGATCCAAAATGAGTCAAAGCTAATCAAATTTTACCTCTGCCTATGTCCAAAAAAGGAGTGCATTCATTCTTTAGTAAGGTTAATTTATTTAGTTCATTCATCCCTGATTTTGTTGAGTTGAATCACCACATCTCTGATATGATGAAAAAGAGGTAAGAGTTCAAATGGAATACTCAAGGTAGGTTAGTGTTTGAAAGGATTAAAGCAGCTATAGTTGAATCTCTAGTACTAGTTTCTATGGATTTTAGTAAAAAATAATTTTGAGCACACTATGTCAGCCATACTCTTATAAAAGAATGATGAGGGTATTGAATCCCCAATAGCTTTCATGAACCAACCATTAAAAAGCTCTTAACTAAAGTATTTATAGATAGAGAAACATGCCTTTGTTGTAGCCAAATAATGTAAATTTTTTAGGTACTACATTTTTTATTCACATGTTGAAGTCTATGTACCTGACATTATAGTCAAATCAATTCTAAAATAATAGGAACTAGCATTACTGAGAGGCACCTAGGTAGCTAAGGTGCAAAATTTTGATCTTGAAATAAAACTGACAAAGCTAGTAAGAGGAAGAGGCTTGTGCCAGTTAATGACATAGAGAAAACCTGATGACATGGACATGAAAGCATCTCCACTCCAAGTTAAATCAGATGGAGATTTGCCTATGGTATCTTTATTGATCTTGTGTATGAATGGTATAATAAGATTGCCTACTTTATGACTTATGTAGAATGCTCGACTGATCAAACGCATAAGGAAAAGCATACCATCAAGCTAAAGTGAAAGGATTATGTTCCTTGGGATAATGGTTTGTACAAAATAGGAATTGATGGTGTTTTTCTTTGCTATGTGGACAAAGAATAACAACAAAAACTTCTGGAGTAGTTTCATGATAAAGCATGTGGAGGCCACTTCTCAACATGAGTCACATCACACAAAATATTATGAGAAAGGTAATTTTGGCCTACCCTTTTCCAAGACACTTTTGATTGGATTGCTAAGTGTCAAGCATGCCAACACTTTGTGGGACGTGTAAAGTTTCCATCTTTGCCATTAAAACTAGTTATAATAAGTTATCCATTCTAGTAGTGGGGCATGGATTTTATTGGCATGTTGAATCCTTCTTCAAGTGATATACATTGCTATGTTTTAATTGCAATTAATTACTTCAATAAATGAGTAGCATCCATTTCTGTCAAGTAGGTCACTTTTGAAGTCATATGTGATTTCATCAAAGAGAACATTGTAGTAAGGTTTGGTGTCCCACAGAAGATAGTAACAGATAATGAAACTAACTTTTCCTTAGTAGAACTAACTAATTTTTGTTACTCATATGGAATAGACTTCATTCATGCTTCAAATCAGTATCCTCAAAGAAATGGTCAATTTGAATCAAGTAAAAAGAACTTAATGACCATCATTTATAAGCTGATGGATAATAATTAATGAACCTAGTACAAGAATTTATTTGATGCATTGTGGGCTAACAAGATCAATCCAAAAATATCCATACGTATGTCTCCTTTTTAGTTGTTATATGAGATAAATGTTGAGATACCAATCACCATAGAGTTGTCCATTTTTTAATTTTCCAAAGATATTAAAGATATGGCTTATAAAGATGCACTTGATAAGAGGATCATGTTCCTTACTTAGCTGCAAGAGATTCATATTCAAGTTTTTAATCGACTGATTGATTATCAAATGAAAGTGAAGAAGATCTTTGATAAGAAAGCTTGAGATAGACAGTTTGAATTTAGTAACTTGCTCCTCCTATGGGATAAATAGAACAAACAAAAAGGAAATCATGGCAAGTTTGACTCATTATGGAAAGGGCCTTTTACTATAAAGAACATTGTTGGAAGGGATAGTTTCATCCTAGCTTCTCAGGATAGAATCAAACTACCACTGCCATTCAATGGGAAGAACTTGAAGCTCTACAAGAATTGAGTAGTAGGGTAACACCTATATTGTGTATATAAATAAATTTTTTAGTTTTTATTTTATTTGGTTGTTTTTGATTTTCTATTTACTTGTTTCTTTTGTAGTTTTTTTATTGAGTTTTTGCAAAGACTTCATACCCAACAGATAAGATTCAAAACTATAGATACTAGGATCTCATCCTTGTTTCTTTCTTCCTAATAGAAACAAAGATGTCCCTAGATGGAGCTAGTTGGTGTCCTCAAAATTTCACATTTAGAAACTTTGGGTTACCCTTATTTAAAATTTTACATTTTGTCTTATGTGAGTCAATTTTCCTTGTTAAACTAATCCCTTGAATAAATTCTTAGTCTTTATTAGTTTTTATTTTGATTGATTTCTCTTTCCCATTACTTTAAAATTACTACAAAAGGTTGAAAACATCTACCAAAGGCCATCACTAAAAGCCCATTTACTCATCTTTCTTAGAAGATCAAAAAAGCTAATTGTTTGAGTTAATTTCTAATACAACTTAGATTCTCCAAGCTAGTTAACTTATTAAACAAGAAGAAAATTAGTCCTATAAGTCCAAGTTGTACTATCTATTTCAAACTAGAATTACCAAAAAACTTTACTTTACATCAAAATATAAGTAAAGTAGTCCCAAAAACCCACCAAACACTGCATAAAACAAACCAGGTTTTCAAAGTGACTTCAATTACCCAAATCCAAAATCAAAAGTATTGAAGGTTTACGATCTCGAAGTACTCACTAGTTGAGACCAACTCAGGATTATGAAGATGCTTAACTCCCAAAAGTAAAATTAAGTGAAGCAATCTGAGAAACTTGATAAAAATCCAAGGTCCTATATGGATCCTTCACAGTCTACTACATGTCATTAATGCATTGACAAATATAAATATCAATGAATCCTACCTCATTTCTACTTGGCATTTGAGTTATTTGACCAAGCCACCTCACCTACAAACCTTGAACTATGTTATTCGATCTTCTAGAGTGATTTTTGATCTAACTCTTCATGACCTATTTGCATTTAAGGTATTTAGATCATTTTCCTTTGATTTTTATGCCTTCATCTTGAATATTTTGTTTTTGTTTTTCTCTAGTAGTTTTTCACTTGTTGTCATGGATGTATCATTATTTGTGGTAGTTATACATGGTTTTATTTGTTAGTTTTACTTGTTTGTATGTTGTAAAAACCATTTAAACATTTTCACAATTATTTGTCATGTGAAAACCCCCCTTAAAATGTTATAAAAATTGATCCCTAGATTAAAAACCTAACTGTTGAAACTAGATGAGAAACTTGGGTTCCCCATTACTGCTTACTTGGGTTCTTGAGCACAAGTTACTCATCTCAATAAACTCAAGACTCTAAAAGTGCCTTACCAACTAGGGTTTTCCTCAACCTATTTCTTAGCTAGACTCATGACTAATCATGACTTTTACTTCTATGGGTTTTCCAACCCAAGTTGCTTGCATTAGTAAATCTAAAGTTTGGAACCTTGAAAATCCTATAGAACTACCCAAGTGGAACCTAGAATTGAAATTACTTATCACTTATACTTCAAGATTCTCAACCTAAGTTACTTGCCTAAAAAAACCCAAAGTATCTACCCTCAAGAGACCTAGATTCCTCATGACTTATTGCTTACTTGAAATCCCATACTCAAGTAACTAGGTAGTATAAACCTGAAGTCACAAGCTAAGATAAACATGAAGTTGTCCATGCCTCTAACTTATTACCTACCTAAATTTTTGAATGATTAATACTTGTAGATCATCTAGACTAACTCAGGATTGTGATACCCTATTGATTACTATGATTTACTTGGGGTTTCAAGACTTTATACTTCTTGAAACCTAAAGTAGGTTTAAATATATTGTTTGATACAACAACTTGATTCATTTCTTCAAATTTTTCTAAACTAGTAGGAGCAATCACATAAATTTCAAGAGAACTTGTTAAGTTTTTCTAGAGTTAGTCAAAACTAATGTCAAGGTCAAAAAGGTTAGAAGAAAAAATAGCTGAAGTATAAGTGCAAGTAACTCCAATTGAAGAAGTCCCTAAATTAGTACTTGATAAAATCTTAGAGCAAAGTAAGAAAGGTAAAACAAAAGATAAGAGACTCAAATCTCAAGAGCCAAATATGAAGTACAAGTATAAGGGGTATCCTATTGAACTTGGAATTTTTACTTAAGTAGTTAATTAAAGTTTTTTTTATTAATCTTACTTAGGGTTTTTCCAATTTAAGAATTATTTTAGTGTTTTGCATTAATGGTTAAAAGTATAATTAGTCAATTTGTTAGGTCTTGAATTTAATGGGGTTAAATCCAAGATAGGTTGTCATTACATACAGGTTAATACCCTAAATAAGGAAGCCTCAACATAATTTTAGGCATTTCCATCTGATGTGAAAATAAATTTGGGTGTTTTGATGATTTCTAGGCTTAATTCACATGATTTTATAAAAATAAATCTAAAGGTTGCTATAGACATCGAATGCATCCAAAAATGAGTGTCTATAATTTACCACTATTTGAGAAGGCATTACAAGACACAAGCATAGTAACATCTTTTCAAATAATGCAAAATCTATTAAGATGAAAGGTTCATGCCCCAAAGGGTGATCGATTAGCCTTGGATGCCCTCTCAAGGGATCAAGTATAAAATGGAATCATCGAACGTTCCCTCAAAATTAATAAAATGGCATAATGTAGTGGCAATGTAGGATGAAACACTTATTTTCCCAAAGGTAGTTATAATCGATGGCACAAGTATTTGAGCCAATAAGGAAAAGAGGTAAAAAATAATGATTTTTCTAAAGGAAATTATAATCACAACACATGTATTTGCTCTAATAGGGTAAATAGGTCAAAAAATAATAATTTTCTCAAAGGTGGTTATAATTATTAGCACATGTATTTACCCCAATAGGGCAAAGAGGTCAAAAAATAATGATTTGTCGAAAGGTGGTTATAATCATTAGCACAAGTATTTACCCTACTATGGGATGTTTGGATTGCATGATTGAAAATTATATTTTCCCCAAGAAGGAAAAATAGATCATCGATAGAGTGAAAAATAATTTGTTGTATCTAGTCAAATTGGCAAAGGAAGCTTATGCAAGAAACCTGTAAAATGGATCTATGATGAACTAGCAAAGAATAACATGATTCTATTCTAAGTGTGAGTATGAAAAAACATGTTCAAACTAAAATGTGGTATAGGTATAAAAATAATGTTGTTAAATGGGTCTTGGAAAAGTCCCAATAAGATGATTTGGTGATAAAATGACCAAGAAATAAGGAATGTGGGATCAAATAGTGCATAAAATAGACCACAAAGGAAAAAATTAAACCTCCTGGAGTGAATGGAAGGAACCTTAGGAAATAATGGCTATAAAATTCAAATTTTCAAGATATATATTCACCCCATGGGGTGAAAATTATTCATTTTCACCCAATCCCTTTACAAACTTAAGCTCTAGTTTTTCACGAGAGTCATCGATGAGAAATGATGCACAAACAAGGATGGAGACACATTAGCAACCAAATGATGGAGCAAGAGCAACATCCACATAATAGTAATTTAGTAAGTGACATTACCCTTGACCTTTATTACATTTATTACTAATTTAATCTTATTTCTAATTAGGAAAATGGTGAATTTTCCATTTTGTGGAAGGGAAAGTAGTGGATTCAACCAAGGTAAATGGTGACTTCATTGAAAGTTATCAATGATTTTTCCTTAAAGTTAAAGATTTTTCCTATTTGAAAATTTCACAATAACATGTGAAGTTACCATTTTTATGGGTGTCCATAAATGGTGATTTCACCTGAAATCAATGGAATTCACTGAATAGGTGACTTCACTAAAAAACATTGAAAAATGACTAATCGATGATTTCACTGAAATAGGTGAAGTCATTATTTAGGGTTAAAGGGAAAACAATGTATTCACAGAGAACCCTAGACTAAGGCATTGGAAGGATAAACTATGATGGGCTGAATCAATTTTTTATGGGTAGATACTTTCACTTATTTAGATAGTAGCATAAGCTAACACTAATCTTTTTATAGGTGCAAGAGCGGCTTGTGGTACTTATATAATGAGAGTGGTGTTCACACTATTTATAGATGCAACAAATTTAGATTGAGTACATGGTCACATTTCTTCATACATTAGATATATTAGACATTGTATGGATTCCCATGATCAGATATGACTATGCCTATTTGAGTGCACTTGCATAATGATGACACTCAGAGACATCAACATTCCATTTTCCTACAAGGGAGGCTACAATTACATTAGGGAACATCTAGCATCTACTAAATACTCTTATGAGGGGATGTCAATTATTTTGGACTATGTTAACATGACATCAGGTGGTGTTAGATAATTTTAATAGATTTTTATATATTCCTATAGTGCATGGGAAGGTGGACATTGATTTGTTGGAGGTTTAAACTGAATTGAAACCTAATGACATGGCCCTAGAGGCTCCATCACCACCAATTTTGATTGATCAAGAGGTTGTTTTACTGATGGATATTATCAACAACATATTTATACCTAACAAGAGTAGTCATTTCTTCTACATGGGCCTAAGAGGATTGATTTATACTATGATGGATGATGTTATGAGATTTGCATAGGGGCCATCAGTATTGGCCTAGTTATATAGGGATTTGTATATGGTGGCCTATCAAGGAGGATAGAGAATTAGGGATTCCAAATTACTCATGGTTTGGGGATGGAAGAATACATCTATAGAGCATCCAATAGGTTAGAGATGGGTTAGGGACCCTCAAGAGTCATTAACTTATGGTTAGGTGCAGAGAGGTGCAAAATGTATAAGACATCATAGGGAGATTTAATTTTATCAATGTATATTTGATGAACTGATAGTGCAATTATTCATCTAGAGGCATTATCTTTTACATCAATTTCACTATATTTGGTATGCATGGTACTCATCATTTATAACATCCATGTGATTTAATATAGGGAGGTAGACTCACATGATCAAGGAGTACATGTTTGACAGAGTGCTATGACATTTTGGCATGATGCAAGACATTCTAATAGATCATAGGTTTTTTCACATGCTACTAGAGATATTATCCATGCCACCCTAGTGATTAAGAGGAGTATAGTTGTGGTTAGTTATCAAAGTATTCCATAGGTGTTATGGGCCTATGCAGGAGGTCCAACAGATTTAGGGATGACACTAGAGTATGCGCAGTAGTGATTATTATTTGTCTATTGAGACAAACTACTATGATATAGGTAGGTGTATAGGCCCAAGCATAGGTATAGGCATAGGTTCAGGTGCCAATGGGTGTGGATGAGGTGGAGGTAGAGACTAGCAGTAGGGCTAGTGATAGTAGTAGTAGTTAGCATAGTAGTGGGGGAGGGGATGATGACAATGAAGATGATAGAGGTGATGGAGGGGTTGGAGATGATGGAGGGAATTACACCCAAGCTAAGATGTTGGATCCCAAAACTAAAGGTATATTAATATATTATATTAATCTAGGCCAAAAAAGGCCATTAGGTATAGATCTAGGCCAAGCAAGGCCATCAAGCACAACTAGGGTAGTTAGGGGTGGTGTCATGTTAGAGCATGAGATTGTAGTAAGGCTAGGCGAGATCCATAGTCTAGAGATGAGAGTGGGTTAGTTACAGGCTCAGGTTACTTTATGGGATAGTGAAATTATAGCCTTGAGAGTAGATATTAATTCTCTGAAAGCTAAGATAACTCAGATGGCATAAGTGTAGGCATACATTTAGGTTGAGAGAGATTAGGTAGTGGAAAATGTGTAAAGGCTCTGGTGTGAGTGATATGAGGCTTGGTGGGTAGTACTTAGGAAGGCTTCTCATGGATGGTTTTAGAGATCCTTTAGGCTAAATATGAGGTGTCCTACTATCGCTTTGCATATTAGGCTATAGTTCTTAGGGATCAATATATTCTTAATTTTGAGACATTTAAGGCACAAAGAACTGGTAGTAGAGCATCATGTTTGAGAAATAGGACCCATGTCATAGTAGCTATAGGACAATCAGTATAGTAGCCATAGCCACCTCCACCACTAAGACCACCAAGGCCACCTCTTACTATAGAGCACATGGACTAACATAGTCAGAACTATTGTTATAGCTTTGTTTTTAGCATGTTGTATTTTGACAAAATGATATGTATATATTTGTGATGTATATGACATTGTTTTATGAGATACAATGACATTCATGGTCCTTATAGTCTTTTGTACATGGACTATTATTATTTGATATATATGATGCTAATGTTATTATCATGTTGATTCTCATATTTAGATTGATGTTTTTATTACTTTTGATGTTTATTGGCCATGTAAACATGTATGCTCTTTCATTTATTGTATTACCATGTATATAAGATGTTACACTATTTTCTCTATTTATGTTGTATAACTTATATATATGCTCATTCAGATATTCTTTTCTAAATTAGCTCATAATATAATCATATTGATCTAGTTATACATGGGTTTCAACTGTGTTTGGGTTTTTTCAAGTTGTAAACTAAGAGAATTACAGCCCATTGCATTATTTGATATATATATTGGCCTAATTTTTGTTGTAGCTTGTGATATTATTAATCATAGTTATATAAAACTACAATAACAATATATATCCTAAGCATGGGAAAAAATTAATTTAAGTTTAAATATAAACAACTTAGGAATAATATATGAACAATCAAATCCCAAGTGTAAATATAATACAAATAAACTAAATGTAGGACTATATACAAACACTCACAACTTAAGTAAAAGATATTGCAAATCAAGACTCAAAGTGTAAACAAAATGTAATATACCTAAGGTAATTGAGAAAGGCACAATCAAATAATAAAGGCAACAAGTAGTTAAAAACAAACTAACTAACAAACTAACCAAACAAACAAAAAAAATTGAAAAATGAACAAACTAAAGGAAACAAAGTTAGTTAATCAACCAAAAATAAATAAAAACTAAACTAAGGCACATAAAATGTACGTCTAAGCTAAGTAATAAATAAATAAACCAAAGCACAAGCAATAAACAATTAAGTCTAAGTAAGAACAATATATAACCTAATTTAATCAAAATGAATAAACAAACAAAACAAAGGAAAATAATAAATTGGTAAATAAACTATTTTAAGACACACAAAGGTAAATAAAAAAACTAAGCTAAAACAAACAACAATATATAATCTAGTTAGTGACAATGTTAGAAACAAACATAATACAAGAAAGTAATGAATTAGTGAATGAAATTTTGGTGCATGTGTAATAGAGGTGTTACATTTGGGTACAAGGTTGACCCTAGGCTATAGGTAGGAAAAACACAAGAATAAATGGCAAAAGGTTTCACAAGGCTATAGGGAACAATGTCAAAGGGTATAATGGTAAAAGGTTGCTCCTAGGATATAACGAGAAACGACATAGGCAAGATGATAAATTTTTCCCCTAGGCTATATGCAACAACTTCATAAAAAATAAACAAGGGGAATAAAATAAATATGAAGGGACAACCAAGCTAAATCCAAAGGTGCTGGGTAAGTGGATATTTTCTACATAGTCCCTTGGACACTAGGTCCAACATGAACTTCAGGCCAAATGTAGTTATCCTAGGATATGAGATAGAAAAAAATTGATGATAATGAAAAGATGTAATTATAGAGGAATATAGTAATGATATCACAAAATGTAAATTTCATAGTGTAAAGAGGGGGTGATGCTCAAAATCATGAAAGCATCATGTACAATAAATTAGTGAAGATACGAAAGTGTGGGTTTTAGCTAAAAACACATTAAAAGATGAAAGATGAGTATCTATTAATGAACTAAATTGGTAATTCATAGTTTTCACTACATCTGGCTTGGAATGAGAATGATCTCACAAAATTTTGAGATAATTGGTTAACTTTTCTCATAAAATGATGAGAGTGCAATTAAAACCAAGTGTTCATTAGTGCATCAAGTTCAAAAACACAATGTTCACAAAAGTGACTTGTAAAATGGTGAGAGCATATGACTAAAATTGGTAAGAGAATAATAAGGATGGGGAAACTAAAGGACAAGTGATTACTTGTGAAATATCTATAATACTCATAATCCTTAGGGAAAAGGAGACAAAAGGAAGTGATAAAAGGCAACAAAGTGATGAAGAAGTGGTAGTTGAGCTAACCAAAGATACCCCATGTATCCAAGTGCTACCTATATAGTCTGTGTAGACCTCAGGCCAATGTACTTCTCCTAGAAATGGGATGAAAATGGAAAAATGGTCTATAAATTAATATGGATAGGTAATATAGTCCATCCTATAAATATTTTTCAAGGCTTTATATCTTGCATAGAAATTCTAAGTTAATTTTCATGATTTTAGGATTTTCCTAGGTTTTTTCCAATATTTAGGGGTTTTGTGTGCATTCCAACTCGATTAAGAATTATGAGATGTAGAATGGTGATATCTCTCGAAATGATGAGAGTGTAACTTAGGTTGCTCATAAAATATCAAGAATGTTTAGCTTAAATTTCTTGAAAAATGGTGAGAGCATTTTGGCTTAAATTATTCACAATATGGTGAGAACATTCAAATAAGGGTGGTCGAGTTAACCTCAAAAAACATTGAGAACTACATACATAATATAAATGGACCTCAACCCACTGTAGTTCCCCCTAAATTAAATCATTTGACTAAGTAATAATAAGTTCATGAATAGGCAAATGGCAATGTATGAAATAATGATTCAATAGTACATTATAAAGGGTTTGTTTCTAGGCTATAAGAAACAATGGCATAGGCAGAATAGCAAATGTTTCCCCTAGGATATATAAAAGCAATGACATAGGTAAAGTGATATAAATTACAGCACAAATAAAGGATGTAATTGATAATACCATTATCATACTGCTTCCATATACTGCCATTAAATGAATGCCTTCAAAAGTCTAAATTTGAATCAATTACTGGAACTACATCTGATATCAACCACTAAAATTGCCTAAAGTACAAATGAATCAGAACCAAGGTGAATCAGAACCAAGGTCAAGAGGAAAAAGGGATATGTGAAAAGAAGTAGATATCAACAAGCTAAGGTATGGTAGGAAAGGGATATGGGTATGGTATAAACAATGTTTATATTAAGGCCAAACTTAAATAATCTTTGTAGACAATAGTTCAACTCCCTCAAGCATAAAAATATTTGAGGTACATTATGTTCATCATTTCATCAAGTTAATCTCCTTTTTGTGTGGCTAGTCTGTATGCTCCATAACTATATTTAGCAATAACCACATAAGACCCTAACCCATTAGGTTGAAACTTTCTTTTCTTTTTGGTCTTGGCATTGGTGTTTTTGTGATTTTATTTTAGTACAAGATCACCAAGCTCAAATTCTCTATCCTTTATGCATCAATTGTATTCACCATGTAATCTATTTTGGTACACTTCAAGGTTATTCAAGGTAGCCATGCACTTTCCATCTAGTAAATATAGCTCTTATAAATGAGTTACTCTATAGTCCTCACAATTAATGTCATGTTGTAGTGAAATGCATAGAGAAGGCAACTCAACTTTGATAGGAAGAATGGCCTTAGTTATATAAACAAGGGAATATGGTGTAGCTCCTATTGGAGTACATAAAGTGGTACAGTAGGCCTAGAGGGCCTTAAACAATTTTAAGTGCCAATTACATTTGACATCTTTGACAATATTCTTGAGGATATTCACAATGTTTTTGTTAAATGCCTCTGCTTGGTCATTGCCTTATGGGTAATAGGTAGTGGAAAAGTGTTATTTGATATGGTATTAGGCACAAAGGTTTTTACATATTTGTGTTGGATATTTGTCAATGATGTTAGGGTGATGTCATGAATGTGTCTTGGTGAGTGGATGAATTGATTTGATAGCCTAAGTAATAATGACAAAGTGTGCAATGTGCTTCTTCTAGTTTGCTTGAAGTTAGATTGGTTGATCTTCACTTTTGGCATGGTTAGATTTGTTCAAGGATGAGTATGGAGTATTGAGATTGTGAAGGAGGTCCCTATTATGTTTTCTATGCTTTGAGTGTGTGTGTGTGCATAAGTAAAATTTATTTGGTAATCTATAGTTTTCATCTAGACACTTTAGGTGTAGTGGTAGAAAATTTGAGTAGGGAATTTGATGATGTCATCATTGCCATATGGGAATGATTAAAGGGTATTTGGTCATATGATTTTGATCATATTCATCCCTAGTTGATATGTGATAAATTTGAATTCATGCATCAAAATGCAATTAAATATATGAGGGTGTAAATTTGGCTTCTCAAATAGAATTCATTGTTTTCCCATAGCCAAATTTGCATATGGCAAGAAGAGTCGAGTAAATATTTTTATAAAGGCATATCTTGCATATGTGGGCATTTCAAGAGAAGGTGATCATATGGGTTTGTTCAGTTTTGTGCATAGTTAATTTTTACTAAATTTGAGATCATGCACTAAAGCACGACAAAAGTTATATAGGAGCAATGTTGGTCTCCCAAATAAAGTCTAAGCATAGTTGTCTCTATGACAAAATATTTTGAGAAGGCATTTTAATGGTGTTATATCTCATATGTGTAAAGTTTTTAGGATTAGTTTGTCATAGGATTAGATTCTCCTATGTGAGTAAATCATATGGTCCAAATTTGAAAACATGTGAGTGAGTGAGGTAAAAGTTATATCTGTGCAAAGTTAGCCTTCTAGGAGTATTTCAAAGTTTCCCATAGTCATTTCTGCACAAGTTAAAGTTTGAGCAAGATCAATGGTGCACATTGCTCCAAAAATTTGGGTAGTATAGATATGAAGTTAGGTGAATGATGTTTAATGATTGAGAAAAGGTAAAGGATAAGGATCTAATGGTGAGTGGGTGTTCATATAGATTAATCAAATGGTGAGATTTGATAGTTAAATACGTGTTTGATCCATAAAGATCGATGAAGTGCATGGAGTCAACATTTCAAGATTGCACAAGATGAGATAAAAGTGATAGAGGTTTAGCATTTCATAATTGGTGCCTATGTGTTAAATATTGAACAAGATTGATGGAGCATATTGATCAGACCAGTGAGGACACAAGATGCAAGCTTTGTGTTTGAAGTTTAACTGTGACTATTGACATTTAAATATTTGAATTTTTACAAAGGGAAAAACCAATCTATGTATTTTCACCATAACTTTTGATCCAATTAGAAGTTGATAGTGTAGTAAAAATAAAAAATGTATAAGACTCCAAGGTGCATCTAGAAATATGGATTTGAATATTTGTAAGAATGCGTAGATAAAGATATTGAGCTCCAAAATTGGTTATGTTTTCATATATGTTCTATAAGGGACCTAAGAAGATTGTTTGAGCTTGTTTTTATATTTTTTTGATATATATTGGTTAATTGGCTATTGGGAAGTATTGTAGTCTCCATGAGGATGCTCTACATGCAGTATGAACAAAGGTTTTAAAGTCAACTTTATTTTCATTCATAATGATTGTGTGTACAGAGAAGTGTTTGAGCTAATTGGCCTTTAGAAAAAGAGTGTTTTGGTGAATGTGATCATTTGAGGATGCTAAAAGGGTCATTTGGATTGGGTCCATTCTATTGTAAAATGTTCTTATGTTATTTGTTTGCACAGATAAATGTCAAATAGCTAAATGGGTCTCCATAAGACCTAAAAGTGACTTAGGCCTATTTTAATGTGGATTGTGCTTAAGTATGACCCATTTCAGATGCCTTAAGGGTGAAGGCATGTATTGTGGCCAAAAAGGAAATATTTTGGTCTTGTTAATTCATGTATGTTATATATATAGTGAAACCAAACGTGTCAATTTTTAGACTTGTAAGTGAGAGACTTGTATGTGGAATAATTATACAAGGTATATGTGAGAGTTGTGAAGCAAAGGATAGGTAGTATGTCTATTGATTGAGTTAATAAGAATAACAGTTTGTTGACTATTATTACCTATAGGTCATGTTTCTAATGTCAAGATAGTGATCTTATAATTTGAGGATACGTGAATGTTCCAAGTGTGCATATGAGGAAATTTTGAGTGAAGGAGAGAGATTATGGCATGCCTATGTGAGATTTTGTTTTGAGAGAGAGAGTGTTTGTACAGATGTTAGAAAATAGAGATCCATCTATAGGTGTTGAAGACATCATTTCTAAGGTGGAGGTGTTTAAAGGAAGGTCTAAAGGACTTGGTCTTCCTTAGAGTCAGTTGCTCCTTGTGAAATAGGTGTTTCATTAAATACCTTTGGTTAGGAGGATATGATCAAGGTTTGATTATCTAAAAGAGTTGATCAATCTCTTGTTTGTAATTTCTTATAGGACAGTAGTCCATTTGTGTTGTAGGCTTGAGAGTGGGTTTTATTCCCCATGAGGGTTTCTCATAGGAACTATGTGTTATGTGTTTGATCTTGTGTATGCATTGAATGTATGAGCTCTCTTGTTAATGCTTCTTGATCAAGTTGATATATACTAATTCATTAATAGTTTAAATGAATGTAATTGAGATTGAAATATCTGGGCTCACTGATTCACCCCCCTCTCATTTATTATACCTCTAATAATTGGTATAAAACCAAGTCCTTCTTACAATTTTAACCACTAGAAGGTGATCAAAGGTAAAATGGTTGACAAAGAGGTTGTGGCTTATATTCAAGACAAACTTATATGTGCTTTATCAAATGTCAATTCAAGCATGGATGTTGTGAACATGCAAGTGAAATATCTAGAATAAACAGTCAAGAATTTGTAGAACATGATGGTTGGTGGTCTCAACCAAAGGGAAGAACAATTTGAAAATAAAGACATGACTTACTCAAATATGATCTTATCCAAGAACAAAAGGGATTTTAGCTCCACCAAAAGGGTTAAGAATGAAAATTCATGGATAGGTAATGATCAAGACAAAGGTAGGTCAAATTTGAATAATGTCTTTTATGTGTATTGTTTCTCCTATAATTAATTTGGTCATAAATATAGGGATTGTGATTTCTCTCCAGAGATCAAAAGGAATCTCATATGCTACAATTTTAACCAACAAGGTCATATAGCCAAAAATTGCAATAGATATTTTTGGAAAAAGGATATACAATTCATTTACACCATCAAATGGTTCAAAAATACTAAGTCTAAGACTGAAGCAGAAAAGAAGAAGAATTCAAGTGTTCCTCCAAAGGAAGAACCAATGTTGATTCAAGAAACCTTTCATACTTTAGAAGATGGGATTAAGAGATGGTTCATAGACAGTGGATTCTTAAATCATATGATAGGAGATAAGAGCAAGTTTATCTCCCTCAAAAAGACCAACCCTAGTTTAGTGAGATTTAGTGACAACAAATCTACTAACATAGTTGGCAAAGGTACTATTAGTTTGGATAATGGTCATTCTAAGATTGAGAATGTCTTATATGTAGAAGGCTTGAAACATAATCTTTTAAGTGTAAGCCAAATGTGTAAAGAAAGAAATGTTGTAACTTTTCATGATGATGTTTGTGAAGTAAGAAAGGTTGGAAAATTAGTTGCAAATGTTTATAAACCATATAACAACATGTATGTATTCCATGAATCCAAGAAGGAGGAGTACTTCATGAGTCAATTGGAAGAAATTTGGTTTTGGCATAGATGGCTTGGACATAAATTTTGATAACATGTTAAATATCAGTTGAAAGGGATTAGTAAGGCATATGCCCAAAATTTCTAAGATTCCTCATTCTCTCTACAAAGCATGTCTTAAGGGGATGTAAACCAAAAAAAGATAAAAATCCAAGGTGTTATCCACTAAAAAGCCATTAGAGTTGATTTACACTAATTTATGTGGACCTATGAGGACCCAAAGTATTTAAGGTAATAGCTACTTTATGCTTCTCATTGATGATATTACTAGGATGACTTGGATATTTTTTCTTAAAGAAAAATATAAGGTTTTGAAAAATTTATGGTCTTAAATGGGCTCCTAGAGCTTGGTATGATAGGTTGGATAAGTATCTTTTGAGTGAATGTTTTAAAAAGGGGGTAGCTAATAGAAATTTGTACATTAAGATAGAAGGAAATCATCAATTAATTATTGTTGTCTATGTTGATGCAATAGTTTTTGAATCTAACAATGATAAAATGAGTAGAGATTTTATAGATACTATGAAGACTAAGTTCAGAATGTCAATGTTGGGATAATTTTCTTTCTTATTAGGATTAAAGAATAATAAACTTTGTGCAGGTATATTAATTTCACAAGATAAATACATCAAGGATATGTTGAGGAAGTTTGACACGATGGATTCTAAGCCAATGGGTAATCCAATGACCACAGGGTGAAAGTTAAGTAAATTGGATGACACACCAAAATTTGATCAAACTTTGTATAGATCCATGATTGGAAGTCTTTTGTACTCTACTACTTCTAGGCTTGATATCATGCAAACAGTAGTTGTGTAGGAAGGTTTCAAGCTGACCCTATATAATCTCACTTAAAATCAGTTAAAATGATCTTGAGATATCTTAAAGGCACCATAGAATATGGTTTATGGTATCCCAAGAGTAAATAATTCTCTTTGAAATCTTATATTGATGCATATTGGGTAGGTTTTGTGGATAATAGGAAAAGTTCCAGTGGTGGGATCTTATTCATGCGGGAATGTTTGGTGTCTTGGCTAAGAAAGAAATAAGCCCCAGTGTCTCTATCAACAATAGAAACTAAATATATAATAGTTTCTTCTTGTTGTACACAAGTCATGTGGATGAAACAAACTTTGGAATATTATAAGGTAAGCTAAAATGGCCCTTGTTCTATCTATTGTGACAACACTAGTACACTTAGTATCTCAAAAAAATCATGTTATGCACTCAAAGACTAAGCACATTCCTATTAGATATCATTCTTTAGAGAACAAGTGACTAATCAAAGTGTTAAGTTACAGTATATGCCTACAAAAGAGTAGCTTGCAGATATTATGACCAAACCATTGTCAAAAGCTATATTTGAGTATCTAAGAAAAATCTTAGGTGTCATTCCTTTCTCTATGAATCAATAAAATGTCTTTGGTTAAGGAAGCGAAACAAGTTCTTGAGCTTGCTCTAGAGGTTTGTAAAGAAGCTATATTGCAGATGTAGAGTTGGTGGTCTTGGAAGTGTCTTGAGAGAGAAGGTTGGTAAGCTTGCTTGGTGGTTTTTCATGGTGTGTGGAGATTTGAAGATGATCAAAAGGTACAATGGCACATAATTCTTGGGGGGAGGCGGTGGGGGGGGGGGGAGAGAGAGATTGGGGGGGGGGGAGGGGTCCCTCTTATATGTCTCTTGGTAAGTTCCATCAAATTTTAATGTTTTATATGTTCTTTCTTTATTGGTTCCAGTGCTTGGTTGAAGAAGAGTGTTGGCATGGAGTAAGAGGAAGTTATCAAGGAAAGAAGAGGTAGGCTCACACTAAGGGGTAATTTGTATCATTTTTATAATATTGTCCTTTACTATTTTATAGTATTTTCATGTCCTCAAGATTAGTTGGTGCCCACTTTCTCATTATGTCAAAGGGGAGAAAGTTCATGTTATGGGAGTGCTTAAAGAGAGAAGGTGAGTTGTATATTGCTTTATATGATGTTTGTTGAAATCAATGACAAAGGGGTAGATTGTTGAAGATTTGTCATTTATGTCATGGTGATGTCATGGAGGTGTCCTAGTGAGTGGATGAAGTGCTTTGAAATCCTAAGTAACAATGATAAAATGTGCAATGTACTTGTTCTAGTGTGCTTGAAGTTGGCTTGGTTGATCTTTAATTTTGGCATGGTTAAAGTTATTCAGGGATGAATATGGAGTATTGAGCATTTGAAACAGGTCCCTAAGATGTTTTCTATGATTTGAGTGGTTGCATGCATAAGCATAATTCATCTAGTAGTCCATAGTTTTTATCTACACACTTTGGGTCCAATGGTAGAAAATATGAGTAGGCAGTTTGATGATGTCACCATTTCCATGTGGGAATGAGTCAAGGGGAGTTGGTCATATGGTTATGATCACATTAGTCATTAATATGTGTTAAATCTCAAGTCATGTGTCAAAGTGTGGTCAAAGATATGAAGGTGCAAATTTGGCTTCTTAATCAAAATTCATTATTTTCTCATATTTAGCCAAATTTGAATATGGAAAGAAGAGTCAAGTAAGCATTTTTATGAAGGCATGTCTTACATGTGTGGATGTTTTAGGAGAAGGTGGTCATATAGGTTTTTTTATTTTTATGCATAGTTGATTTGTACTAAATTTGAGATTATGCACTAAAGTGTAGAAAAATTTATGCAAGAGCAAAGTTGGTCTCCCAAACAAATTCTAAGCATAGTTGGCTCTGTGATAGGAGATTTTGAGAAGGCATTTTAATGGTGTTATATCTTGTACACAGAAAGGTTTTAGGATAATTTTGTCACATGGTTATATTATCCTATGTGAGGAGATCATATGGTCTAACTTTGAGAACATGTGAGTGAGCGAGGCAAAAGTTATGAGTATGCAAAGTTGGCCTTCCAAGCGTATTTCAAAGGTTCCCATAGTCATTTCTACATAAGTTAAAGTTTGAGCAAGATTGATGGTGCACATTACTCTAAGAAATCAGGAAGTAACAAGATGAGGATAGGTGCATGATGTTTAATGACTAAGCATATGTAAAGGATAAATATCTAATGATGAGTGGTTATTTGTATATATTGATCGAATGGTGAGCATTGATAGTTAAAGACATGGTTGATCTGTAGATATCAATGAAGCGCATGGAGTCAACATTCTAAGATTTCATGAACTGAGGTCAAAGTGATAGAGGTTTAACATTTGAGAATTGGTGTTTATGTGTTAAAGATTGAAAAATATCAATGGAGAATATTTAATCTAAGAAGTGAGGACACAAGATGTGAGCTTTGTGTTTGAAGTTTAACTGTGACTGTTGATATTTAAATATTTGAATTTTAATAAAGGGAAAAACTAGTCGATGTATTTTGGCCATAAATTTTGATTTAGGCAAAATTTGATAGTGTAGTAAAAAGGAAATATGTAGAGGAATCTAAGGTGCATTAGGAAATATGGATTTAAAGATTTGAAAGTGTTTGTAGATAAATATATTGAGCTCTAAAGTTGACTATGTTTTTGTATATGTTCTTTGAGGGCACAAGAAGATTGTTTGAGCTTGTTTTGATATTGTTTCAATAGATATTGGTGAATTGGATGTTGGAAAGTGTTTTAGACTCCATGAGGATGTTCTATGTGTATTTTGAAGGTTTTACCAATCATATGTAGTATGAATAAAGTTTTGAAGTTGACTATGTTTTCGTTAATAATGACCGTGTATAGAGAAGTGGTTGAGCTAATTGGGCTTTAGGATAAGAGTGTTTTGGAAACTATGATCATTTAAGGATGACAAAAGGGTCATGAAATTTGGGTCCATGTTGTTGGAAAATGTTCCTATGTTCTTTGTTTTCTCAGATAAATGTCAAAGAGCTGAATGGGTCTCCATAGGATGTGCTTAAGTATGACCCATGTGAGATGCCTTAAGGGTGAAGGTATGTATTATGGTATAAAAAGAAAGATTTTGGTATTGTTAATTCATGATTTATCTATATATAATGAAACCAAATGTGTTGGTTTCTAGACTTGCAAGAGGACTTATATGTGGAAGAATTGTGCAAGGTGTATGTGAGAGTTGTAAAGGATAGGTAGTGTGTATGTTGTTTAAGTTAATGAGAAAAATAGTTTATTGATTGTGTGAATTACCTATAGGTCATGTTTCTAATGTCAGGATAGTTTTATTTCAATTTAAGGATATGTGAAGAGGTTTGAGTGTGCATATGAGGACAATGTGAGTGAAGAAGGAGAGAGATTATGACATGCCTATGTGAAAGGCTTGCTTGAGATAGAGAGTGTTTGTGCAGAGGTTAGAAAATAGAGATCCATCATCAGGTGTCGAAGACATAATTTTTAAGGTGGAGGTGTTCAAATGAGGTTCTAAAGGACTTGGTCATCCTTAGGGGTAGTTGTTCCTTGTGAAGCAAGTGTTCACTAAATACCTTTGGTCAAGAGGATATGATCAAGGTTTGGTGGTCTAAAGGAGTTGATTAGTCTCTTATTTGTAATTTATTATAGGATAGTAGTTCATTTATGTTATAGGATTTAGAGTGGGTTTTATTCCCCATGAGGATTTCCCACATGAACTATGTGTTATGTGTTTGATCTTGTGTATGCATTGAATGTATGAGCTCTCTTGTTAATGCTTATTGATCAAGTTGATATATGTCAATTGGTTAATAGTTTAAAGGACTGCAATTAAATTGAAATATCTAGGCTCACTAATTTACCCCCCCCCCTAGTGATTTTAGCTCTTACACTTTGTTTGTAAATGAACCACCATTATCAAATATAATGTCTAAGTGGATACCATAGTGGAAAATGAGATGGTTAGAGATGAATTTTTAAATCTGCTTACTAGTCACGTAAGTGAGGGGAATGGTTTCCACCTACTTAATTAAATAATTTTTAGTAGTAAGGACATGTTTGTGTCTATTTGAAGATGTAGGATTTATCTTGCCTATGAGGTCGAGTCCCCATGTTGACAATGTCCATGGTGTTGTTAGTGGTTTAATAATTTTGGTTGGAGCATGGATCAAATTAGCATGCTTCTGAGACTTCACACACTTATTCACATATGCATTTTTGTCAAATAGTTGGCCAATAATAACCAGTCTATAATAATTTCTTGGTAAGGAGGTCCCATTGGTGTGGGCCCCAAACACTCCATAAAGTTCCCTTAATAATAATCTAGATTCTATCAAAGATAAACAATTAATCAAGGTTCCATCATAACTTATACAATATAAGGTAGGTCCAAGTAAGGTGTAACAAGAGGCTCTATGAATGAAGGATTTTTATCTTTTGTGAGAAAGTTATGGGGGAATGATTCGGTCATAGAGGTAATTAAATAATTTGAAATATTAAGTAGATGTGGGACCAACAATATCAAAGACCATATTGATAGCTACTTTTTCATACATCAGTTCTAGGATATGTTTCATAAGAAACTAATAGTCTGTAGCTTTGTCTATAATATGAGTCATAGAGGTAATTGTATCCATGGAATTGGTTGTTCTGTTATTTACCCTATGTTTCCATTCAAATTGAAGATTGGAAATTTTTCCATTAAGAGTGTCAACCATACCTTTATAAGGTGCCAACTTCTCATCCTTCATCTATTATTGATCTGTAACATTTTTTATTATAATTTTTGAATCACCATGAACCAACAAATGTTGGATATTCCAATGTACTACTTAACGAATCCCTATGATGAGTGTTTCATACTCAGTCATGTTATTATTACTTGGAAAACCAATGAGAAAGGACTTAGGAATAAGATCCCCTTGTGGAATAATAAATAATATGTATGTACCTGATCCACATGCTGTGAAATAACCATCAAAGTACATTATCTATTATTCTATTTTAGGAGGTGATTATGTTACAGTCATGATGGATTCATCTAGAAACCCAAATATAAGAGGTTGAGTATCAAGAAGAGGAGTTTATACAAGTAATTGTCTCTTAATGGTTTTTTGATTGACATATTCAATCTCAAATTTTCTCAAGAGCATGATCCACTTTGCCATATGACCCTGTAAAAGTGTTTTAGATAGTAGATACTTAAGCAAATCTAATTTGGCAATAAGAATAGTCTTATTATTTAACATGTGATGAAAATTTAGGGCTATGAAAACCATAGCTAAATAGGCTTTCTCAATCAGCATATAATTGTGTTCATACATGACCAATGTTTAGCTTAGGTAGTATATAACATGTTCTTTGTCATGTTCATCATGTTGTACCAAAAGTGTCACCAGAGCATTTTTAGTGGTAGATAGGTAAAGAAAAAATGGACTTCCTGGTGTAGATGATAATAAAATAGGTGAATTGGCCAAGTATTCTTTGAGATTTTCAAATGATTTCTAGCAATCCTCATTCCATGAAAAAGTGGTGCCATTCTTCATCAAGTGTGTAAAAGGATAGCATTTGTCAACCAGTTATGAAATGAAGCATCTAATTGACTACATTTTACCCTACAAACTATGGATTTATTTCAAGGTAGATGGTGGTGACATCTTAGTAATAGCCTAAAACTTGGTAGGATCAACTTTAATGCCTTGATAAGAGACAATAAAGCTTAACAATTTGCCAAAAGTTACACCAAATATACACTTTATAGGGTCGAGCCTAACTTTATATGTATGAATTCCCTCAAATATTCTCCATAGTATGGTTGGATGGTCTACTCAGGTCTTAGAATTACCTAGGATGTCATCAACATAGTCCTTGACAATGTCAAGCATCATATCATGGGAAAATACCATCATTATTTGTTAGTACATTAGTCCTATATTCTTAAGTTTGAATGGCATCACTTGATAATAAAATGTCCCCCACATAGTGTTGAATGCTATCTTGCATTGGTCTACTAGAGCAATTCTGATTTATTTGTACCCTGAAAATCCATCTATAATGGAAACCATTGCATATCCAGTTGTGGATTCAATAATATTTTCAATGTTTGACAAAGGAAATTCATCCTTTGGGTAGGCCTCAATGAAACAAACATTAGTGCACAACCTGATACCCTCTAGCTTCTTGTTTACCAGTACTATATTGGAAATCCACTCTAAATAATCAATACGTTGAATGCATCTTACAACTAAGAGGTTCTTTAACTCTTTCTTGATTAATACAACAATACAAGGATGCATTTTTATCATCTTATGGTTAACTAGTTTGGTATTAGGGTGTACACCAAGATGGTTTAAAACTAAGGTGGGGTCCAAACTTAGCATATTAGAATAGGCCCATGAAAATGTATCAACAAATTCAATCAAAAATGATGTAAATACTTCACGTTCCTACTGAGTGAGGGATGCACCTAATTTAATCCATTTTGGGTCCTCTAGAGTTCCAATGTTAACCTTAGAAGTGTCTTCCACAAGGAGTGTAAAACCATCTTCTAAAATATTTGGAAAAGAGGTAAATTGGTTGAATATGTTGTAATATTCTAGTTTGATTGGTTCATTTATGTCACTTATACAAGATGAATCTGAATCTTCCAAGGGTGGCAAATGCCATGTAATAAACACCTCTAGGCATTCCCGTATGATCTATTCAAAATCTTATTGCTCTTCATTACTAATTTTGGATCCATACATAAACCTTGGACTAGTGGTCTCCTATACTTCATGTAAAGAGGGGTGAACATCCCCATATAATAGCACGTGAAATAAGTTTTCAACAAGAGACTTGCCTTTTTCTTTACTTTTTCCTTAGTCTAAAAGTGCCTCAAAGAGGTTTACACTTTTAGACCTCAATGTTTGATTTTATTTTTCATTTTGGCCAAATAAGTTCACTCGCTCTTTGAAATAGGTAGTAGGATCCAATTTGATAGAGAAACCATGTTTTTGATCTCCTATAGGAAATTTATCCCTCAAACCTAGAAAGTCACAAATGGCATCATCATTCTTGAACTTGTCAAGTAGCATTTTTGACTCTTTTTTAGTCCCAATATATTATTGGGGTTGATGAATGAAAAGTGATGAAGGGTGAATAATAGTATTAATGGTACATATAATATAAGGGTTAAACAAATTTGTATTATCAAGGTCATCATATATGTTATAATCAAACCCTACATCACTACCATCATCATCCTCACGTTGGTGTAGGAACTCGAATAAGGTATGTAGGGTCACCCACACACATTTAAATCAAATACCACGCATCCTTTTGTACTTGGTCATGGAAATTAGATCAAGTGTTCCTTATTGGTTTTCCCCTAGGCCTTTATCTTCATAATCTTAATTATCTATAATCTGATTAGGGATAGGATACTTGGCACTTTGGTAACAATCATCTAAATTATCATTATAGAACCTTGAATCATCTTCAACCAAAGAGTCATATTCTTTGTCAGAGGCCAATTTGAAAATAATGGGTTGAGTGAGATAAGACTTTGCCTTACCATGTCATACGATGTGAATAGTATCATATTCGAGTCTCCCATAGGCTTTTAGGTTCTAAGGTAATTTCGCTATATGAAATGAGTCACGAGTATTGTACTTTCCTAGACTTTTGTTAGATATGTAAAAATGGTTAGCTATCTCTAGTGGAGGTGTAAATTAAATTGAAGCTAGGATTTTAGGGTTGATGTAATTATCTTTGGGTTTTAATTCAATGGCTTTTGTTTTATCAAAATTTTCTCTATAAGTTTTAGGCATAAGATTCAGGCCAAAATGGTAATTGTAACTCTTGTAATCCACCTCAAGATGTTTGCAAAACTGGTAAGGTTGGAGATTAACTAACATGGTTACTTCCATCCCTGAATGAGAAAATTTGATACATTGATGTAGCATGGAAGGTATGGCCTAGATTTCATGAATCCACGGTTGGCCCAAGAGCAATTTGTATGATAAATCTAGGTTGAGAACATAGAAAAAGGTGTCATGGGTCAAAGGCCCAACGATCACTAACAAACTAATGGTTCCTTGTGATTCTCATTCCTCATTATCATACACTTTCATGACAATGGTATCTAGCTAAAAATTGATTATTGTGTATCCAAGATGCTTCACCAACTTTAGAAACACAATGTTTAGGCCCAAACCATTGTCTATAATGACACATTTAACCATATGTATAGATATATTGACCTTGATGTATAAAAGGTTATTATGGAATGGGCTCAAGGATGACATATTACTTTGATCAAAGGTAAGTTATTGGCCAAGGGCCAAATGTCATACCATAGCTTGAGATTTATCAAGCATAATGAAAAGAATGTATTAAGTATTCATTAAGTATACTCCTTTGAATGCTAGATATGTACAACAAATTCATGATGGACATTTGTGTAGGTGTCTTATGTATCTTTTCCATAATTTCATAAGTTTTCTATTTGGTATTGTTAATTGGCTTGTTCTTTATTAGAATGGAGGTTTAGATGGGTTCATTTATGGAAGAAGGTTATGGGCCTTGGATAGTAACCTTGTCTTATCGAGTTATGATTTTACAATCTTGATAAACTATAGGGCCTTTGTAGCTAGATGGAGAGGTAAAAGGGCCTAGAATAGTAATTCTTGGTTAGTGTGGATCTTGGCTGATAACATGGTCCAAAGAAGGATTACTGGCACAGGGATGTTGATAGGAATTATTAGTAAATGGTCTAGGTTGATTGGTATTTGGTCAAGGCTTGATGGTCATGACAGTAATATGACCACTTGTGACATGTCTTATAACATTATTATAAGTATATACAACAGCATGATGGCCTCCTTGGTTTGATTGATCAGTTTGACCTTGGTTATGACTATTTTATTATTTTTGATGATGTTGTTGTTATTGTGGTGGTGTTTTTTTCCATTGTTGTTATTGGTGGTGGTGGTTGTGTTTTAGAAAAGAGATAGATATCAAAGTTATGATTAGATGTAGGGGTGTGGTTATCCTATTTTATCTCTCCATTCTCAATAATGTTCTCAATTAAGTGTCTTAACTATATGTAACGGCATGTAGAGTGTCCCTTAATGTGATGGTATTCACAAAACTCATGATCTTTGTACCAGTTGGGAAAAGGAATTCCTTTATAAAAAGGATTTAGCACAAGCTATCTAATCATATTAGATTGAACCAACTTGAAGAATATTAACTCAATGGGTTCTCTAAGGTCAATGAATGCTATAGATATGGGTGGTCTTCTCCTTAGATGAGGTATTTGTATCTATGAAGGATTTTATGGAAGGTTTTATGCAGGTCTAAGTTGAATGAATGGAGGTGGTGGTTTCTAAATAGGTTGAGTGACCCCATTATCAACAACATTCTTGTTATGATTATCAGGTTTTGGTATTTTTGAAGTATTAGCCTAAAGCGGCATTAAAGTTGGTATTTGGATGGGGTTTTGGTTTTGATTATGGATTTGGTTTTGTTAGTCTTGATGTTGGTTTTAGCTTTGGTTCTAATTAGAAGAAGTTAATTTGATAATACCTTTATTAAGAAGGGCCTTTTCAATTTGTATACCTTCCTCGATAACATCATCAAAGTGTGAGCACATTATAGCTCGAGATGATATGATATATCACTATGTATACTCCAGCTAAATATTATGACCAATTATTTGTCTGGTAGATTGTGAGTAAATTGGCTAGCAACTTCCCTCCACTATTTCAAGTAACCAATAAATCTTTCATTATTTCTCTATTTTTCCTGACCCAAATCTACCACAGTAATCTCATGTTTGATATTATATAATAAATGTCATACAAAATTATCTAAAAGGTCATCAACTTCTAGCACATAGTTATTTATTAGATTAATAATCCATTGCAAGGTTTGTCTAGCTAAACTTATAGGAAAGATGATAAGCAGATATATATCATTATAGGTCACTAGTTGGCAAAAAACAAAGAATTATTTTAAATGATATTTTTGGTCGCCTTTGCCATAATATTTATCAAATTTGGGTGGCTCATAACTTAGAGGAAAAGGTATTTGAAGGTAATACATATTAAATGGATATGAGCATATCTCCTCTAATTTAAATTTCTTCATTTCCTTCTCTTAGTTTGAATAGATAGAATTGCATCTTTCATTTATTGTAGCTTTTGGGATAGGAAGCTAGATGGTGCAGCCTATTGCATTTGGGGTTTCATAGTAAAAGGTGGATTACCTTGATCAAGGTATGATGGAGAAATGTCATACTGTGGATTGCTCATTTGATTGGTCAATCAACCAATAATATGTATCCATGTATTAGGATTATAGTGTTGGTATGGTATACAATATTATTGATAAACATTTTCACTAGGGTTTGTAACATGTATTTTATTTACAAACTATGGTTATGGTGGAGGCATTTGGTTAGGTGGAATGTACTATGCTTGTTGGTTTTGGATAGGAACTTGATGTCAACTTGTCAAACCTTGTTATATAAATGGTATCTATTGCTAGTTAAAGCCCTGTTATTAAAAGTGTTTTAAGTTATATACGTATTGTATATGAGGTACCTATTAGGTAAAAGGTAATAGGTTCTTAACAAGTACTTTTTATAGGTTAGGACCTTCTTATTGGGTAAACACATAATGTGAATTGGGAACTTGTTCGAGGTTAGGTATCTATTTTTAACCAACCAACACTTTGTGTTGGCCAATAGGAACACATTGTTGATTAGGCAATGTTTGTGATGGTTGTGGTATGTTGGTCTGCATTTTTGTTAGCAGAACATTAGTTTTCACTTGTTGAGATGGTGTAGTTTTCAACACTTTTTAGGTCAGAATGTTGGTATACTTTTAGGTACTTTCCCCATAATGAATGTTTGAATAAGTTATTAGTTGAAGAGTGGAAGTTATTATGTTTTGGAACCAGGCATACCTATCCCCTATTTTTATAATCCACTCAAGGTATTGGTAAGAGGAACCTATTGTGTGTTTCTCTATGGTATACTAGACCCACCTTGGTTCAAATTAGGATAGACTTGCATGTTATCCGCTATGTTTTGTGTGAGGTCTTCTATATGAGCTGTAATTTCTTATGTCAAGATTGGGCATTGAACATGTCTCCTACCAACATGCTTTAGCCAAAGGGCTATATTATCTAATTTATATAGCCCAAATAATTAATTTATACCCATGTTGGGGACCTAACCCTATGAATGGCATGTTTAAAACATCCATGACATTGAAATTCTGAGCTAGGTTAAGATATGTTTGATATGCTTGTTATACCTATTATAATTGGTCATCGATTAGACCCTTTCCTTTTGTAGGCACATTTAGGTCATATCTAGGTATTGGTACTAGAGCTTGATTATAGCTATTTGAAGCCTATTCAAACTATTGGACATGAGGCACATTGTTGGTGTTTTAATCAAGCTAGATATACTTTCATGTAGGAATTTTGTCAGGAATTTTGCTCCTACTTCTATCACCCTAACTAGAATTTCATCTTTATTTTATAACAAATGATGAACAAAAAAGTATGGGTCATAACTTGTTGGCATGGTTACATATTAACAATGTTTTTTTTAGTTATGTTCAATGAGAAGTGTCATATTATAAAGGCATTGTGCCATTTCTTCTTGCTCTTATCCTAGATAAGAAGGTGTGTTAGTCAGGTATTGTGCTATTGGGTCCTATCCTTATTTCATATATGGGGTAGTATAAGAGGGATATGGATTCATCTCACATGTTACATCATCACCATAAGGTTCTTGAACAAAGGGGTCACTAGTGATAATGTTCTCATGATAAAGATTATACATGGTCCCACTTATTGGTTCCCAATTATACACCTCCTTAATCTAGACTTACACACTTGAATAAATGTGGCAAATAATGATGAGAAACATGCTATAATATCATTATAAATGGGGAAGGATTTGGCATCAATAATAGACTAAACTAGAGAAAATGACTGAGAGGCACCTACAAAGGGTATGGTTAGCTCCTTGCTACTTTTGGCTTTACTTGAATAAGGGTGAGATGACCTATGGGGTAGCTCACTCACATGGAGAGATTTTAAAATTCAACCTCCATGGGGATAATTGGCACAAGGGAACACAAATCTGACCATAACACAACCAAGCTTGCTCACTCCACCTGGGAAGGGTTGTCACATGGAATGAACAAATCTTCTAGGCCAAATACAAGCTATTGAAGACAAATATGAAAGTGACTACAACCTTCATTTGAAATAATCTTCAACAACATAGGGGATGAATAAAAGATTGCAATACTAGACTTTAAAGCACAAAATGTAGACACATGTTAAATATATAATGTTTATGTATTTGTATGTAAATAACACTTAATATATGTAAATGGCATATTATTTGTAGGGTAGGATAGGGTAGGATAGGTAGTTATTTATAAAAAAATGGAGGATGGTGTGATGGAGGTCTTCAAACAATAAGGATTTTTTCCATCATTCATGACATCATTTGATGCAATGATGCAAAAAACTCAAATGAAAGCTAATGGAACTACCAAGAATGATTTGCCTTTTCTCATTGAATCCATAAACCTAGGGAGCCCTAACAAGTTATTTAACATGTTTCCAAATATAACATAGAAAGGGATTTATAACCCAGCTCTAAGCCCAAGATGACAACCAGTAATGAGCAGGGAATGAGATGTCCTATCAATATCATTTGCAAAACATATTAATGCACTTCATCAATAGGAATTATCAAAGAAACACATGTATTTTCATTCACTTGAAATAAAATATTAAATACACCAATGTTTCAAAATGCTTCCATGGGGACAAGCATGGTGGATTTGTTCCATGTTGGACAGGGGACATATAGAGATGTTCTCAGAACTTGCTAATGGTTGTAGAACTACAACCAACTTAATAAGAGAGATAAAAGACACACAATAATGATTTTAAAATGTAAAATATTCCATACTAAGGAAGACATTGACCAACACTATTACCAACACAATGTCTAAATAACCTCTTGAATAGAAGACAAGCCTTCTATTTATACATTGTTTACCTATTTTAAATTTAGACCTATAGGTTTCAAGTTGCAAAATTACAAAACCAACTTTCAAGTCCTACCAAGATACTCCTAGCTAGAAAATATTCCATGCCACATTTAAGATCTTCATCCATTTGATAAGAAAAAATCATTGCTCTAACTGCCTTTACAATGAGTGATGGAGATTTGGAGCATATCATTTTATATTTTGGCTGAAAATGCCTTTTCACATGAGGTGGAAGGAGGATAATCATTTGAGGAGCCAAACATATTTTGTCTTGATGTGGAGCTACTTGAAGATCCCATTAATCATTTGCTTGGATAGTTGTAAAATTCTTGGACAGTTTCCCTTTCCTTATGCATGCCATGGAACAATCTACTCTTGCAATGATGGCTCAAGAATGATTTGATGGTGACATAAAATAGAGAATGATCCACATTAATTATTGGAAATATTCACTCTAAAATGGGTATTGGACCTTCTTCTATGCTTTGACTCATTATTCAACTAGGAAAGAGCCATCAAGTTTAACTTTTAGACCAAAGCTTGCCATATACTGACATCTAGAATGCCACATCAGATCCAACTGGGCATTTGTGGTTTCTAACAGTGACTTAAGTCAATTAATTGGCTCTATTCTAGACACTTGTCACATCCTCATGCAATTTATGCCCTTTGAAAATTTTGTCTTAGCTCACATCATTTGATTTTTGTAGGTCAGATCAATGCATGACATTAGATTTTGATCAAAAGATCGAATGTCAATGGTTGTTCAATACTCTACATAACATGGTTACAACATGTGTCATCATTTCATTTAATTTAGGCTCAATTTGAAACCTTGACTTAATGCACCCCATTGATTAGAAGGTGTACATTTAACCACATACCATAAATTAATGGCAACATGCTCAATCCTTATCATGCATCAAAAGTTTGACCTTTTGACTTTAAACTCACACCACCTGATCTTGATTGCTTGAGCAAATTCACTTCATTAGATCATGATCTAAGGGGTGGGGCATCATTAAATATTGCCTATTCTTAGCCCTAAGGATGTGTCACTTGGAAACCCTATAGGATTCCTATGTTCCTCTAACTCTTCATATTTGATCACATACCATCGGATCACCTTGCTCGTTGCAAACATGTTCCATTGGATCTACCTCTATTTGAAAACAAATAGTTATTTCACAGGATCTAAAATTGATGCTCTCACGACTATCCTAGAACATTTGAATCCCAATGGCTACTTGTCATGGATTAAATTTAACATCCATGCACCTGTCTTGGAGCATTTTAATTCTAATGACTAGTCCCTATAGCTTAAAGTTGAAATCCACATGATTTTCAAAAGATGTCCCTGAGACCATCATACCTATAATTCAAAAATATTTCTTTAGAGACTTTGTTCCACAGTAATTTTTTTTTTAGTCTTTGTCTTTGGCATTCTTATTTTCGATGGCACTTCTACTTTGGGATTTTCTTCAGCACAATTATTCCACAATAATTATTTCAATTATTTTTTAGGATAATTATTTTAGATAAAATGTTCGAGACAATTTCCTTGAAGGATTTGTCTTCACACTTTTCCCATAAGAATTGAGCCTTCATCCTTCAATATTCATCGAGACAATTGTTTTGTACATTTTGTCTACAATAATTTCCTAATAGAAATTAATCTTTACAATTTTCCCAAAGGAATTAAGCCTCTTCACTTTTTCCAAAAGAATTGAGACTTATCTCTTTGTATCTTCATTAGGATAATTGTTTTGGACAATTTGTCTGAAACAATTTTCCTATAGAATTTGAACTCGGTACCTTTCCTAAAGAAATGCAATTCCTTTGAAATTTTTTCTCAGGTAAAATGCCTGAAGGAAATAGGACTTCTATTCCATAAAAACATTGATAAAAGTACCTTTTGGGTCCTTTGAACATACCCTTCAAAGGTTTTGTCAAGGTCACATGCCCTACCAAATTTCCCTTTGGCCTCTTCAAATGGTCCCTTAGATCCCTTGAAAGTGCCCTTCGAACTTATTGAAAATGTCCTTTACCCTCCAAACTTATCCTTCAAACTTTTTGAAAGTGCCCTTTGGGAATTTTTCAAGGTAAAAATACCTGAAGGAAATGACCCTTCATAAATTTTGCAAAGGAAAAATGACCTTTCTACAAGTGTCATTTAGAAATTTTACAAGGGCAAAATGTTCAGAAGAAATAACCCTTCAAAAATTTTGCAAAGGCAAAAAGACCCTTTGGAATTTTTGTGGATATTTTTCTTGAGGTAAATAAGTCCTTACAATTCTTTCAATATTTTTTTGTGGGCAAAATGCCTGAAGGGTAAGTGCCCTTCAGACTTTTTGCAGTGAACAAAAAGTTTGAAACAAATAATACTTTGCACTTTTTTTGAAACAAAGGATTTCTTTCAATCTTTTTGTGAAGGTAAAATGCTCGAAGGGCAAATGCCCTCCATACGTTTTGTCATGGACAAAAATTTTGAAACAAATGACCCTTTGGATCTTTTGTGAAACACTTAACCCAAAATAAATAAGATATTGAATTCCTTTAGACCTTTTACAGTGAACAAAATGTTCGATAGAAATAAGTCTTCAATCTTTTTGTCTGAGACAAAAATCCCAAAGACATATTTCCATAATTCTAAAAGAAAGACACCTTTGCCAAGCAAAGACTAGACAAAGGACTTAGGCAATTTTCACATGAACCTGACCTTCCAAAGGAACACTTGGAGATGGGATTTGAGCTAATGACATAGTCATTTACACTTGAAAAGGGCCCAATTGCTTCTATGTTATTTTGGTTACTAACATTGGCTCTCATCTGGGGATGCATACCCCCTGTAGATGTGCAAAGAACCATAAAATCATAAGACCAGGTGCCAATCCATTAGGCTATAGAGTTAAGACTTAGTAATTATCATTAAACATCCATGAAGGCTCAACAAAACATGGAAGACTTATAAAAATAGATTAGGAGGATATGGAAATAAAAACACAACAAAAGGAACAAAAAAAAATTGTACAAATAAGGCCCAATGCAAAGGGGAAGCAAAGCAACAAAACACTATATAATATGGTACATTATTTAGACTCAATCAAGGAAATGTTTCAAATGTATGCCATCAATTGCTGGCTCTATAATTATACCATTCCTTAGTCTCTATAACTTTTCCAATAGCTTGGTGACCAAAATTAAGTAAACCTATCTTTGTACTTGCCTAAAAGTCCTACTGCTAGGCTATAATAGGATGACACATTGAAGCAAATACTCTTTGCATGGTTTTAGTCAGGATAAGACCAAGCTAAAAAAATTTGGTACTCCTTTAGTAGTTGTAAATAAACATAATTCTCAATTGTAATCATGTGAGTACCAAGCAAGAGTGTCTTAAGATCAACAATGTCAGTTTTTCACTCAAAGTATTGCCTAAAAGAGAACTGAAAGAATTCATCCTTTGGGGCATAAAATATAATCCCATCCTCATTGAATGGCATACTCCAAATAGCACATTCATTATCAACCCCATTATCAAGAACAACTAGTCATTCAACAATGTCCATACTCCCAATAGAGTTATCTAATTCTACACCCATGTCTAGTACTTCCTTCAAATCACATTTTGGATATTCAATTGCATCATGATTGGGTAGCTCATATTCTTGTGTTATATTATCATCACAAATAAACTTATACATTAGGAATCTTTTGAACACACTCCAAACTTATCCTACAGTAGTTGCAAACATCATTTCCACAGAGGTAGAAAACTCACATAAAAATTATTGGCAATCGAACATGAAAATATCATATTCAGGTGATGCATACTCAGGTTCATCCAAATCTTCATCAAGTAGTTCAGAAGTATCACATGTGGAATGGGGGGGAATCACTTGTCACACCAATCAATGTCAAGATCAAAATCCATAGCATTTACTTTGGCATTTAACAGATCAAGTACTTCCATTCCAGCCTACAAAATTATATCCTTCATCTTTGATGCAAACATAGCAGTGAGACAAGGTTTTGACAAGTCATCTTTGAAGGATGATCTAAATCCTTTTAGCTTTGTAACCAATAGAAATAATACTCAAATCTGAAATGAAGATATTCAAAATAAGCACTGATCTTCCTTGAAACCAGAAAATACAATCAAAGTCACAACTATAATCAAAATTCTAGAATAAAGTAGTTAACAAATTGTTGTGATACTTGCTAAAAATAAACTTTACTAAACTTAATGAGATAGAAAGAAAAGACACTGAAATTTTCAAAATAATGTTCAAAATGGAAAAAATAGCTTCCAACATGTAATATTTTTATCTCTTTGCAACAAATGTAGTAGAAGTCAATTATCAAGCCTTAAGAGTTCCTCGCATGTCCCCCATGGAATATTGTGGCATTAATAGCCAAGATAGTCCAACTATAGAAAATAACAAACAAAGAACCTTCAAATTTGTGATACTTACAGCTCTAGCTCTCTACAAGAGTCCCTGACAACATAGGTGACAAGAATTGTCCCCAGTAATGGCACCAAAAAATTATTGGTTCCCAATTGTACACCTGCCTAATTTGGCCTTGGACACTTGAATAAATGTGGCAAACAATGATGAGAAACCTGTTAGAATGTTGTTATAGTTAGGGAAGGAGCATGAAGAATATACCAAACTAGAGAAAATAACTAAGAGGCACCTACAAAGGGTATGGTTAGCTCCATGATACTTTTGGCTCTACTTGAACCAAGGTGAGAGGACCTATGGGGTAGCTCACTCGCATAGATATATTCTTCAATTAAACCTCCATAGGGATAATAGGCACAAGGGAACACAAATATGACCATAACACAACCAAGATTTCTCACTCCACCTGGGAAGGGTTGTCACATAGAATGAACAAATGATCTAGGCCAGATACAAGCTAATGAATATAGATATGAAAGTGATTACAACCTTCATTCTAAATAATCTTAAAAAACATAGGGGCTAAATAAAATATTGCAATATTGGGCTTTAAACCACAAAATGTAGACACGTGTTAAATATATAATGTTTATGCATCTACAAGCAAATAATGCTTAATATATGCAAAGGGCATATTATTTGTAGGTTAGGATAGGGTAGGATAGTTGTTTATAAAAAAGGGAGGATGGTGTGATGGAGGTCTTCAAACAACAGGGATTCTTTCCATCATTCATGACATCACCTAATGTCATGATGCAAAAAAATCAAATGCAAGATAATGGAACTACCAAGAGTGATTTGCCTTTTCCCATTGAATCCATAAACCTAGGGTGCCCTAACAAGTTATTCAACAATATGCTTCCAAATATAACGTAGAAAGGGATTTATAACCTAGCTCTAAGCCCAAGATGACAACTAATAATGAGCAGGGAATGAGATGTCCTATCAATAACATTTGTAAAACATATTAATGCACTTCATCAATATAAATTAGTAGAGAAACACATGCATTTTCATTAACTTGAAATAAAATCTTACATACACCAATGTTTTAAAATGCTTCTATGGGGACAAGCATGGTGGATTTGCTCTATGTTGGATAGGAGAGACATATAGAGATGATCTCAAAGCTTGCTAATGGATGTATAGCTACAACAACCTTAGTAAGAGAGATAAAACGCACACAATAGTGATCCCAAAATGTGGAAGAGCCTATACTAAGGAAGACACTGACCAACACTATGATCAACACAATGGCCAACCAAACTCTTGAATAGAAGACAAGCCTTCTATTTATACATTATTTACCTATTTGAAATTTAGGCCTATAGATTATAAGTTGAAAAATTATAAAACCAAATTTTAAGTCTTGTCAAGATGTTCCTAGCTATAAAATATTTCATGCCACCCTTGAGATCTTCATCCATTTACCAGGAAAGAATCATTGCTCTAACTACCTCTACAATGAATGATGGAGATTTGTAGCATATCATTTGATATTTTGGCTAAAATTACCTTTTCACATGAGCTAAAAGGAGGATATTCATTTGAGGATCCAAACAAATTTTGTCTTGATGTGGAACTTCCTAAAGATCCCCTTGATCATTTGCTTGGACAAATGAAAACTTCTTGGATAGTTTCCCTTTCCATATGCATGCCATAGAACAACCTGCTCTTATAATGATGGCTCAAGAATGATCTGATGGTGACATAAAATAGAGAATGATCCATGATCATGATTATAAATATTCTCTATATAACGGCTAATGGACCTTCTTCTATGCTTCAACTCATTGCCCGACTAGGAAAGAATCATCAAGTTTAATTTTTAGACCAAATCTTACCACATATCAACATCTAACACACCACATCAAATCCAATAGGGCATTCATGGGCTCTAAGAGTTACTTAAGTCAATTAATAATCTCTATTCTAGGCACTTGTCACTTATTCATGCAATCTGGGCCCTTTGAAAAGTTTGTCTTGGCTCGCATCATTGGATCTTTCTAGGCTAGATCAACTGTGCCATTGGATTTCAATCAAAGGATTGAATTATTTTGGCTACTCAATACTCTATATAATGAAATTACAAAGCATGTCATTACTAAATTCACTTTGGGCTCAATTTGAAACCTTGACTTAATATACCCCATTGATTGGAAGGTGTATGCTTAATCACGTACCATCAATTGATGGGAACATGCTTGAGCCTTATCTTTCATCACAAACTTGACCTTTTAAATTTTAACTTGCACCATCTAATCTTGATTTCTTAATAAAATGTGCTTTTTTAGATCATGATCTGAGGGGTGGGGCATCATTGGATATTGCCTATTCTTAGCCCTATGGATGTGCCACTTGACAACATTGTGGGCTTCCTATGTTCCTATAACTCTTCAAATTTTAATGCACACCATTAGATCATATTTATCCATGAAAATACATGTCATTTGATCTACCTTTGTTTGAAAACAAATGGCTACTTCATAGGGTCTAAAATTGATGCTTGCTCGACCATCCTATGACATTTGAATCCCAATGACTACTTGTCAGGGCTTAAAGTTGATGTCCATGTGCCTATCTTGGAGCATTTTAATTCCAATAGCTAGTCCTTGAAACATAAATTTGACATCCACACACCTATCAAAAGATGTCCACAAGACTGTCATCCCTGTAATTCATAAATATTTCTTTGAGGACTTTGTTCCATGGCAATTTTGTCTGACTCTTTATCTTTGGCATTCCTATTTGCTTTGGCACTTCTGCTTTTGTATTTTCTTCAGCACAATTATCCTATAATAATTCTTTTAGGTATTCTATTAGGACAATTGTTTTGGATAAAATGTCTGAGATAATTTCCTCAAATGATTTATCTTCAGACTTTCTCATAATAATTGAGTCTTCAACCTTTTATCTTAGATAGGGGAGACATATAGAGATACTCTCAGAGCTTGTTAATGGTTGTACATATGCAAAAACCTTATCAAGAGAGATAAAACACACACAAAAATGATCTCAAAATGTGGAAGATCCTATCCTAAGGAAGACACTAACCAACACTATGACCAACATAATGGCTGACCAACCTCTCGAATAGAAAACAAGCCTTTTATTTATACTTGTTTACCTATTTCAAATTTGGACTTATAGGTTGTAAGTTTTAAAATTACAAAACCAAATTTCAAGTCCCATCAATATGCTCCTAGATGTAAAATATTCCATGTCATGCCTAAGATCTTCATCCATTTATTAGGAAAGAATCATTGCTCTAATTGCCTCTATAATGAATGATGGAGATTTGGAGCATATCATTTGATCTTTTGGTTGAAAATGCCTTTTCACATTAGATAGAAGGAGGATATTCATTTGATGAGCCAAATAGATTTTGTCTTGATGTGGAACTACCTGAAGATCCCCTTGATGATTTGCTTGGACAATTAGATAGTTACCCTTTCCTTATGCACACCATAGAATAACCTTCTCTTGCAATGATGGCTCAGGAATGATCCAATGGTGACATAAAATAGAGAATGATCTATGATACTGATTGTAAATATTCACTCTATAATGGATAATGGTATTTCTTATGTGCTTTGACTAATTACCTGACTAGGAAAGAGCCATCAAGTTTACCTTTTAGACCCAAGCTTGCCACATACCGACATTTGACATGCTACATTGGATCCAACTGGGCATCTTTGGACTCTAAGAGTGAATTAATTTAATAAATTGGCTCTAGTCTAGACACTTTGCACTTCATCATGCAATCCAAGCCCTTTAAAAAGTGTAGCTTGGCTAACACCATTGGATCTTTCTAGGTTAGATTAACACATGCCATTCGATTTTGATCAAAGGATCAAATGCCATTGGCTGCTTAATACTCTGCATAACATGGTAACAATGTATGTCATCTTTACATTTAATTTGGGCTTAGTTTTAAACCTTGACATAATGCACCCCATCAATTGACAGGTGTATGCTTAACCATGTACCATCAATTGATGAGAATATGCTCAGTCTTATCATGCATCGCAAGATTGAAATTTTGACTTTAAACTCACACCATTCGATCTTGATTGCCTAAATAAATGTGCTATATCAGATCATGATTTAAGGGGTGGGGCATCATTATATATTGCCTATTATTATCCTTGAGGATGTGCCACTTGGCAACCCCATGGGCTTTCTGTGTTCCTCTGACTCTTCAAGTTTGATCATGCACCATCGGATCATCTTGATCCACACAAATGCATGTCATTAAAACTGCCTCCATTAGAAAATAAATATCTAATTCATGGGGTCTGAAATTGATGCTTGCATGACCATCTTATAATATTTGAATCCTAATGGCTACTTGTTGTGGCTTAAATTTTACGCCTGCACGCCTATCTTGGAGCATTTGAATTCTAAATTATAGTCCCTACATCTTAAATTTGACATCTGTGTGCCTATCAAAAGATGTCCACAAGATCATCATACCTATAATTCAAAAATATTTATTTGGGGACTTTGTTTCATGGCAATTTTGTTTGATTCTTTGTCTTTGGAATTCTTGTTTCCTTTGGCACTTCTATTTTGGGCTTTTTTTTAGCATAATTGTCTCGCAATAATTCTTTTAGGTATTCTATTGGGATAATTGTTTTGAAAAAAATGTCTGAGATAATTTCCCTAAAGGATTTTTCTTCACACTTTTCTTACAAGAATTGAGTCTTCAAACTTTTACCTTCATCAAGATAATTATTTCATACATTTTGTCTGAAATAATTTCCTCATAGAAATTGAGCTTTGCAATTTTCTCAAAGGAATTAGACCTTTGTACTTTTCCAAAAGAATTGAGATTTAGTTCCTTGTGCCTTCATTGAGATAATTGTTTCAGACATTTTGTCCAAAATAATTTCTTCATAGAAATTGAACTTGGTACTTCTACCAAAGAAATTCAATTCCTTCAAAATATTTGCTTGGGCAAAATGCTTAAAGGAAATAGGATTTCTATTATGCATCAACTTTGCTAAAAGTACCTTTAGATCTTTTTAAACATACCCTTTGGATGTTTTATCAAGGGCACCTGCCCTACAAAATTTCTTTTCAGCCTCTTAGAATGGTCCCTTGGATCCCTTGAAAGTGCCCTTCGAACTTATTGAAAATGTCCTTCACCCTCCAGACTTATCTTTTAAAATTTTTGAAAGTGACCTTCAAGAATTTTACAAGGGCAAAATGCCCAAAGGAAATGACCTTTCAAAAAAAATTCAAAGGTAAAATGACCCTTCTGCAAATGTCCTTAAAAAATTTTGCAAGGGCAAAATGCGCAAAGGAAATGACCCTTCAAAAATTTTACAAAGGCAAAAATACCCTTCAAAAATTTTGTGGATACTTTGGCTGAGGTAAATAAGTCCTTAAAATTATTTCTAGTTTTTTGTGCGGGTAAAATGCTCAAAGGGTAAGTGCTCTTCAGACTTTTTTCCACGAATAAAAAGTCTAAAACAAATAAGACTTTGCATTTTTTTCAAAACAAAGGATTTCTTTTAGGCGTTTTGTGCAAGCAAAATTCATGAAGGGAAAGTACCCTTCAGACTTTTTCTCATGGACAAAAATTCCAAAACAAATGACCCTTTGGATCTTTTGTGAAACACTTAGCCCGAAATAAGTAAGACTTTAAATTCCTTCAAACCTTTTGTAGTGGAAAAAATGTTTGAAGGAAATAAGTCTTCAAACTTTTTATTTGAGACAAAAATCCTGAAGACCTATTTCCATTGGATATTATGTTTGTGCAAAAATATTGAAAATTCTAAGGGAAAGACACCTTCACCAAGAAAAGACTAGATAAAGGACTTAGGCAATTTTTACATGAACTTGACCTTTCAAAGGAACACTTGGAGATGGGCGTTGAGCTAAGGACATAGTCATTTACACTTGACAAGGGCCCAATTGCTTCAATGCAATTTTAGTCACTAACAGCACTACATGTATAGTGAGGCATGTTCAAATTTATGAGTAGGTCTCTCAAAAAAGGTCTAATGTGGAAAACAAACATGGTCTAAGGAAAACAACCTTTCACTCTTAAAAAGAGGTCCAAAGGTGAAACATCTAATCTACGTATAAAGAAAAGATAAAATTAAAATGTGAAACTAGTATTTGGCAAAGTGTTTGAGCAAGGTAAAATGATCTTGATTTAGGTCTAATAATGAAAATAAATGTGCTAGGTCTTTGGTCAAATGTCACAAAGATAGACTTATAAACTAAGTTTAAAGCACAAAAAACAATGTTATGTCTTTGGTCAAAAGTCATAAAGCTAGACTTTGAAATAAGATGGTCTAAACAAGAACTTAAAATCAATCTAACCCTAAGGTAATTGGCTCAAAAAACTCAGTCTTGGAAATGAAACTAAGACATTCTTGAACTCAGCACAAAGAACTCTAAATTAGGCATGTGACAACAAAATGCCCCTAAGTCTAGGCAAAGGTTTTTAAACCAAATGAGAAATCAATCCAACTTGCACAATCCAAATTTAAAAGGTAAATTGCCTAAGCCCAAATTAGACAAGGCTTCAATGTAGACCTAAATAAGTTAGGATCTGAACTTTGAAGGATTGAATTTCAAATTTAGTATAAAGACTCATTTTTTTAAAAGGTTAATAGGCTAGACTCAAATGTGTAACGCACCTATGTGTTTTTGGAAATAAAGGTATGATTGGGTTTTGAACTTGGTTTCAAACAAGGTGAGTGTTTCGGAATAAAATTGGTAGTGTAACAATGCTCCTTTGAACAAGGGGTAAAAAAGTGGGTTTTGAAATTCTCAAGCTAAGGCAAAAGCTTTGAGTGATTTTGGCAATGTAACACCTCTTGGTTCAAAGTGGTAACATGTGTCTTGTTTTGAAGGTTTTGACTCATTTTGAATTTGGTACACAAATAATTTTAGACCCAAAAATAAATGTTAGTAAAAGAAATAGAAAAAACACTTAAGCACATGTCCTACCCTAAAACTGACAAGGTGTGCATGGCTTCTACCAAAGTTTCCACAAATATACCAATCTTGAAAGGAATTAAGTGTTAATCCAAAAAGTAAAGAGCACATGTAGGTAGATTTTTTTAATCCTCCCTCTATCTCTCAAGAACTAGTACATGGTAATAAATTTGGAGTGACAAAGCAATCGACATTTGGTAGGATATTCCATGGCAAAGTGGGGTTTACTAAAATCTATAGTTTTTAAAAGGATATAAATGGTCCAAAGTGTGGCTAACACAAGGGTACATCACGTAAATTGAATTCAAACTCACTATCTTATTATGCAAATGTCTAGTATTTTGCATAATAAATTCAACCATATAGTACTTAGTAAATTATGATGTCTAGCATGAATTGATTTGGGTTTTCATTAGAATTTTCAGGTTAACCATTTAGCTACTGTTCAATTTCAATATCACATGTCTAATTTATATACCCCACTATGGAACAAGGTTGGAACGATGCTGGAAGATGAAACTCTAGGACAACACTCCCCTAAAGGACATGTGAGGAGTCTATGAACTTCCACCCATAAGCCAATGTGGAAAAAGAAATAAATTTAAAATTTTAAAAAAAAAATTAAGGTTGTTTCTGGGTCACCCAAGTCACATGGAGCTAGGGGAGAGCATGTGCAACTTTTATTCCTTTCTAGACTTAACCAAAAAAGGTAATAAATAAGGTGATTTTGATCACCCAAGTTCCCTAAAGAGGACGGGGGAGAGCATACATGCAATGTTCATTTTGTTAAAAAATAAATCAATCTAAGAAATGGAAACTAATTACCTTTGCAAGAATGAACAAACAAAAAGATGAAATCTCTTAGGATAACTAATCTAAGGTTGTTGTTATTTTTAGAGCATGAAATAAGATGTGAAGTGAAATTTGAACCCTTGGCTTTGTTGTTTACACATGTAACTTTAAATAACGAAAATGAACATTGTTAAGTGATTTTTAAGCATGAAAACATAAGTGTGAATAAAATTTTGAAGTGTTTAAACCTCCTTTTCTTGACTTAGTTTCTAGAAAAAAAAATGTTAAGGGGTTCACTTGAGTTTATGTAAAAGGGTTAACCAACAAACAACTTTTACTTTCAAGTTCTCAGGGTTTTTTTACACAAAGCGAAGTCATTGATTTTCGAATAAAGCGAAGTCATTATTTTTTGAATAGAGTGAATTCATTGTTTTCCAATGAAACTAGTATAAGCAAAAATAGTATATGGTGAATTTATCATTTATCAGGTATGAATTCATTAGTTAGGTTAGTCAAAGTCATTGTTTATGTATAAAAATAGAGAAAAGTCATTGAATTCATGAGAAAAGTCACCTAGTGAAGTCATTAAAATGCAAGAGTGAAGTCACCATTTTCCTTCATTGAAGTCACCAATTTCACAAAGGATGATTCAATAGGTTGATGTCACCATTTATACTAAAGTCATTGTTTTCTGTGAAGACGCTAAAAAGTAAGCACAAAGTCATCATTTCTTGAAAAAATAAACAATCACAAAATAGAGGACAAAACAAGCAAAGTCATTTTTTAGTAGATATGAGTTCATCGATTAGTAGCTATAAAAAAATGAAGGAAAATTAAGTCATAAAATTGAAAAACATTGTGAGTGATATTTTTAATAATTTAAAAATTTTCATGTCACTCATTTGGTCTATGTGGGGTGCATGGTTCCACCGGACGTGCCATTATGTATCACTATAAATTTGAAGAGCCAAATTTCGTTAGTTTCTTCTTAATGAAATCAAAAGAGAATTCAAATCAAATAATATAATAGAAACTAAACTACTCTTGCTTAAGTACTTGGGTGATCTTAATGTAATGATTAAAATTAAAAATAAAATATAAAACACAAGACTATGTTACCTCTTTTGTCAAACTAGTGCTCATTCATTAGCGTAAAGGATGTTCATGCTCAGCTTGTGGGTAATAAAAACCATTCTCAATGCAATTTCCAATTAGGCAGCACTTCTCTATGACCATTGGAGGCTTGGATTGGCTTGGCTTGGCTTAGTGATGCTTCTCCTTGATAATTATAACATTATAACTTTGGATTGAGAACTTGTTTAGATAGGGGAAATGACGCTTGTATTTATAGGTTCTAAGGCTAACTATAACTCAAGTGCGATTCAGTTTAGTTTTAACCTTGGTTGTGTCTAGATTAACCTTGGTAAAGTTTATATTAACCCTAGGTTGGGTCAAAGCAATTATAAAAGCTTGAAAATTCATAAAAGATTTTTTATGAGGCTTGACAACTCATAAAAATATATTTATGAGGTGTGACTTGCCTTTTCTTTGAATTTTAGGCTTTTATAAAATATATTATTAATTCCATTGACTTGACCTAATATTTATTTTAAAAAATAGAAAATGTAATTCCTTGATTGAACTTAGAATTTTTACTTAAACAGTTCATTAAAGTTTGATTTTTATTAATCCTACTTAGGTTTTTTAGCATTTAAGAATTGTTTGTGTTTTGCATTAATAGATCGAAAGGCCAATTAGTCAATTTGTTAGGTCACAATTTGCCTAGGGTTAAATCTAAGATAGGTTATCATTTCATACAGTTTAATACTCTAAATAAAAAAGACTTGATATGATTTTGGGAATTTTTATTAGATGTGTAGATGAATTTGGGCATTTTGGTGATTTTTAGGCTTAATTCGCATGATTTTGTAGAAATCAATCTGAAGTCTGGTATAGACATGAAATGCAACCAAAAATGAGTGTCTACAGGTAGGGGTTTTCTTGTTTGGTTTAGAATCTCCCTCATTAGGTTGTAGGGGAGGCTTACTTTGAGATGAAGTGGTATCAATGATATTATTTGATGATTATTTATGAAATGATTAAAATTGATTCATAAAAAAGTCTTGCCTTTTTGCTTGATCTAAGGCCTCTTCTAAAGTATTAATGGAAAACATATTAACTTTATATTGAATATGGGATTCAAGAGTGGTGACAAATAGTTTTAAAATATTAACATTGTCCATGTTATGATCCACTCTATGAGTATTAGAGACTTCCATTATTTGATGAAAGTATGAGAAGATTCAATTTGGAAGTTGTTTAACACTAATGAAATGGCTTAGGCTATTTTTAAGAAGATAATTGTGTTGGAATTCCTTAATTAGAGTATTGACTAAATCCTCTAGTTGTGGAATGGAATGTCTAAGAAGTTGATTATACCATTCTAGTGTATCTCCAATAAAGGTCTTGGCTAGAAGTTTGGTAGTAGAAAAGGTATTGTTTTGAACCCAATCCTTATAGAGATTGCCAAAATATTTGAGAAAGAATGCAATATTCTTAGTTCTATCACATGTGACAATTGGAAAGATGTTTCCAATGTCTATGGACACAATGAGGGGAGATAAAGGTTCATTTTGAAAATGTTGAAGCATTTTGTTTTGAATTAGAGGTTGAGGAATAAGGTTTCCATTGGCATCTCTAAGAGGAGGAGGAATAAAATTATGACTTCATTGAGTCATGATTACTTGAGGTTGGCTAACCATTTACAAAAAAAAAAATTGTATTTGGAGCATTTTTTGTTATTAGAAGCTTGCATAAGGGTCTTTTGTTGGACCATTTGTTAAAGAATTTGAGTTGTAACAATAGGTGGGTTTTGATTAGAGGTATTAGGAGGGGGATTTATAACATTGGTATTGGGAGAAATATTCCAAACATTAGTGTTGGTTGCCTCAAATGTGGTAGAATAAGAAAGATTGATAAAGCCACCGTTATTATTAGGAATATAGATGGTATTATCATCAAGATTATTGAAGAATTGGGAATCATGTAGATTGTCAGATTGATTGATTTCAACCATATTACATTGTGATGTAATAATTCTAAGTTCTCATGTTATGGGTAAGGGAAGTGTGAATATTGGTTTTAATAGGTGGAACATATTGTGATGTTCCAACCATTGATGTAGATTTGTTGTTGATTTTATGACTTCTAGGTTAAGAAGGTGTAAAATTGGTATAAGGTGTATAGTTGTCATGATTTTGGATTTGTCTTTGAGGATTTTATGGATCTACTATATGGTATGAGGTAGATCAATATTTAGGTTGAGGATATCTAGAATGTTTTTGGTAAAAATGCATCATGAAGAGTTGTCTTCCATGGTGGACAAGTCGAGATGAGAAAAACAACCCATGTAGTATATGATAGGTTGAGGCTAGAAAGAAATATCTTAAGAGGTGACTTCATGATGTCAATTAGATTGAAGAATTGATAAAATATGTTATTAATTATAGAAAATAAACACTATCAATTAGATGTGATATAGTAGTTTGAACAGTAAATGTTAATGAACTGTATCGACCAAAATAGATTGGATCAGCCAAGGTTGATGTAGTTAGGGCTAAGAATAAAGAAATTACACAAATATAATAATTATATCGAGTTGGGTCAATGGATTTTAGAATTGAGGTAAGCAAGAATAGGGATCTAAAAATGTAATATAATGATTGTGGTTAATGTAGTGACACAAACAGAGATGTAAAAAATAGACTATATCAAGCCTGGTTGATGTAGTCAGTAAAGGATAAGCATAAAAAGTGATCATAAAATTTACTTATCGACCATGGTCGATGTACTTACATAGACTAAAAGGGAGAGATAATTTTATATCAAGTCTAGTCAATGTAGTCAGAGTTGAGGAAAATTTAATAGTGTTATGAATAAATTATATTGGTCCTAGGTGATACAGTCCGATAAATAGAGTCAAAATGAAAGTAAACTTTATAAAATATATCAAACCTAGTTGATGTAATATGTTCACAGACATAAAATTATATTAGTTTCAGTTAGTGTAGTTGGAACACATAGTACAAAATTATATGGATGTTGGTCAATACAATCTGTAATATAGAATAAATTAACAAGTGATAAATTAGAAATTTAATTAATTTTTTTAACTATTTGTCCAAAATGAAGATCAGGTAGATGTACTAAAAGGATGTGACTGATTTGTAGGCTCTCAAAGATGTTTATCCATTGGATAGTGTTTGCTTAATATTTCAAAATACTAACTATAGATGAATTACTATTTTTATAGCCCACTAAACCTAGTTTCAAGGGTAAGCTAAGAGTAAATTCTTAGCGCTAAATGTTAATTGATGCATTACAGAATCAAATGAATAGGTAGTTTTCTAAATTTAAATTAAAAGGAAATCCTAGGTGTTTCATATATACCATGAGGCACATGAAAACTAAAGTCTATGTTTAGCTCTATATTATGGCTATGAGTATTGGGGCAATCCCTTCAAGCCACGATGTCTATAAACAATAGACAACAATTGTAAACAAAACATAGTGTAGCCCTTCATGACATTAACTAAGTATTTTTAAAACTATTGGGAGATATTTTTTAAGGAAAGTCAAACAAAGACAAAATAACATTTTAAAATCAATGTCAAAAATCAATTTACAATATTCAGTGTATTTAAATACATAGGTAATCAACTTAAAAGGAAATGTTTGATTAATTGTTGAAATGAAAAGTTTATTTACCTTGCTTATGTTGAAAAAATAAAACACACATAACTAGATCAACTTAGGCCAATGTATTTGTTCACATAGTACGAAACTGTATCAATGTTGTTTGATATAGTATGTGTAAAAATAGCTTTAAATGGGAAGAATAAACTAAATCGGACATTATCAATAAAGATTGTTACAACAATGCAAACACATAACTATATCAGTCGAGGTCGATATAGATTGACAGAGAGATAAAATGAATCAAAAATTAAATTGGACAAGGTCGATAGAATTGTCCAAGTAAAATAGATTTTGAAAAAAAATAGATACAAAACTAAATTGAATTTCTTAATAAATTTGATTGGAAAAATAAGTAAACAAAACTATATCGAACACAGTTGATATAGTTGGGTAGAAGATAAACTAATAAATAAAAATATATTAGTCTTGGTCAATATAGTTGGATAAGTAAAGAAAATAATGTAGATCTGAGTATAAAATTGTATCGATCTGCATAAACATAATGTTCTAAAAACACACATAAATTAGACTGAATCAATCTGCATTGATGTAGTCTAATGAAAAAGAGAGAAGAATAAAATTGTATTGACCCACGACTATATAGTTTGTTGAAAGAGAAAAAATAGTGGTTAGTTCACATCAGGCTCACCAAAATGTATGCAATGAACTAAGATTACCTTGCAACTTATCTTATCTAAGAGATCCAAACTTGAAGAAGGTAAATCATATAGATCCCATTGAAACTTAAGGTAAATCATATAGATCCCATTGATGCTTAATGTATTGGGATATGACCAAATGGGTCTGATAAACCTAGCAAGAGGAGCACTTATGACACAACATCAATAGAGAGGGTTCCAAAGCCTTTAGACAATCATTATAATGAAATAACCCTAGCCAGGTCTTTAGTATTGGAATTAATCTAATCTAGCAATTCCAATTTAGCAACACAAATAAAGGGGATAGTCAGAAACAAACTAAAAAGGGTAAGGAACCATGGTAGTCAAATGAGGGCCTAGGTCACCTAAGGTGGGAAATAGTAAGTTTGAAAAGCCCTATAGCCACACTAAGTATAAGTGTATAGGAGATTCAAACAAGGAGTTATACATTCATTCAAGCTAATAATTATGCAAATTTTATCTATCAAATGAAAGAGCTAGGGGTAGAATATATTTACTTTGAATAAAACATATTAAACCTCAATCTCCCCTTTGGCTAATGGTGTTTTTCAAGATATTGTTTTGGTTTCAAGGATCAAAAAGGTTGAATCAAGATCTAGGCTAAAATGACTCCTCTTATTGCATCCAATATTTCACAAGACAAGTTTTTTCCCTCCAAGACAAGATTTAAGCAATGGCTTTTACAAATGTAGACTTAAGCAAAATTGCAAGTAATGACAATGTGAAAATGAATGTTTCTCTCTATTGGATTGAAATGGGAACTTATATTTATAGTGGTGAGTGATCCTAACCCCTCCCAAAGTTTTAGTCGACGTCATCAGCCAACCTTATTCTAGTAAAAAAATATGATGGTTTAACTTTGAACTAGTTTGGCTAGGGCTGACTTAGTTTCAAAGTGTCTATCGTAACTTTTAGACTACATCAACTTGATCTGACTTAGTTTGAAAATTAATGGGAATCAATAAATATTACATTAAGTCAGGCCGATATAGTCATAAAATATGGGTCTTGGTATAGTTAGGGGTTATAAGAAAGAAGATTTTTTAGGGTATTAAATATGAGGGAACTGTAGTATATATGGGCATGACAGATAAATAATAATCTCTCTCATGAACTGATGAGATGTGGGTGAGTTGGTAAAGTGACTTGGTTGCTACAAGCACCACCTAGGTTCAAATTTTAGTATGCTATTGAAGGTTGGTGTGGCTGATTATTGGTATCCTAGGGTCGGTTGTGGCCATTGATGGTATTCTCGGGTCGATTACGGTCATTCATTAGTATTCTCAGGTTGGTTGTGATTGTTTTTGGTAATTTTGGTACTTGTGATAGATGGTCACTTGGGGATCTGGGCCCCCGATTTTGTCCTAGACCAGTTAGAGCTCCAATCAAAAGCATATAGGTAAGGATCCCACCAAAACTAGTAACAATCCAAAAATAATATCTCTCACGAAGCACCATCAGTTTTCCCACCCAGTTTTTGATGCACCCTTCAAGGTGTGCACTTAGAGAGATTGAAACTTGACAGGTTACTGCAAGATAGAAAGCAACAATAAATGATAAAGTTTAAAAATCTTGTGTGTATACAATCTATACTTCCACACCACGACAATGTGTAATGACAATTCTCATCCCTATTGACAATTCATGTGACTATTTTTATTTGCATGTACTCAAGAATTAACGCGATGGAAGTGCAAAACATCATGCTTAATGGGGAATAATGTTAGAAGTATGTTGTAAACATTTTATCCCCGATCCATGTGAAGCAGATGATAAGATCTCAAATGTTTTGGACGAGTCACAAGTTAGGTAAATACTTTTTTAAAAATAATTTCTTTAAAAAATGAGTTGTTGACTATTGAAAAGGTTTGAATATTTTCATGCATGCAAAACAATGTCATTTCATTGGCTTGACAATATATGCTTTCATCAAAGCTTTAAAGCGTTATGAATGATTTAGTATACCCTTCGGGGCTCATAAGTTATGGGTTTCAATTTCAACCTATGCATGGATCATGAAACTATTTTTTCAATTGAGAACATTAATAATTTATTGTTCATTTAAGAAAATGATCTCTTGGCCAATTGAGAAAACTTCCTTGCACTATTAAGAAAAGGTCATACGCAAAATTTTATCATTTGCTTTGCCCAAATTGGTCTTGCATGCACTATGGAAGGCAAAAAACCTTATGCTATTTCAAGAGAGGAAGGTTAACCTAGGGAAGTGACCAAGAAAGCCTAGTTGTGGTAGAGAGAACTTATGATTTTGGTCACTAATGTGTAGAAAGATAGTTGTATTTTGAAGTCTATTGAATTTAAAAGATTTCAAATTCTAGATTTTATTGAGAGGGAAACTAAAATCAAGCTTTCCAAACTAATATTTTACAGATATAATTTATCATGGATATTGGCAACTAAGGTTTGGTGGAACCTCTAAAAGGAAATTTAGGGTGGTAAGGGTTGGCAGTCACATTGTTTTTGTCAATGCATCACCTTCACAGTGGCCTTAAAAAAAGGTATCCAAAGGTCTTGAAGAGCCCATAAAATATCAAATCCATGATAGAGGATAATTTCAAGTACAACCTATGGGTAAAAATAGATTGCCTAGTTGGATACAAGTTTATGCTAGTTGAAAATATCAAGGTGTTCTAGTGTATATATATGGAAGGTTTTAAAATAGATTTTAAGTGTATGTATATAGAAGGTTTTATTATGAATTTTAACAATATTGCAAAAAGTATAGCATTCCTAGAAGGCCAAAAATCACAAAGGAGAAAAGAGTTTGAGTTATTGATTCTAAGAGATCAGGTGTTAGTATTGGAGGTAATGCTAGGAAATTAGATCATAGAACATGCGTCCTTCGAAAATTTAAATGTCGATGTTGTAAATGTGAGTATGTTTATAGTTACTATCTATGGTGACCTACCACATTTGAATGTGCAGTGCATGATGAACTTTATAGAAAAAACATCGAAAGTGGCTTAACTAAGCCATTTAGACTAAAAGGTAGTCATGTTGAGGTCTATGTTATGAATAAGAATGCAAATTTAAATGCAACATGTAGTGAGATAAAGCTTTCTATTAGAGACAATTAGAACCCATATCTCATATAAATTGCAAATGCAATGAAATAACTAATAAAATCGAACTTGTCCCTTCATATAGCAAGAGATGGTGGTGACAACAACCCTAAGATAGATTTGCATCCTCTTGTAGATTGGTGAGTGTGTGTTGTTGATGTTTAGCTTAGAATGTCCTAATTGGAAAAGATAGCTAGTCTCTAGAGGAAATGAATGATCTCAATGAAATTTATTGAAAACTCGAGGAGAGAATTGCATCCTTGGTCTTCTAAGGAACAAGAGCTTCTCAAGGTTGGAACTAACTTTAAGAACCTTTTCTTGATAGAACTTAAGCAAAGCATACCTAGATGTGAAAGATTATGCCAACATGTGTTTGCTCTGTAATAAAGCATTTGCATATGTTTTAGCACAAACTAGTATGTCTTCTGAAGTCTTGAGGAAATAAGACCTTGCTATGAGAGACTTGTCAGAGTATTTGTATATGTTTCAACATGAGTTAGTGTGTGATTCATTGGGAGTATTGAACTCCTTTTATAGTTGTACATAGGTGAATAAAATTATGTATAATAAATTCAACTAAGAGCTTGAAACCTAATTACGGGTGTAGAATGGTCATCACAAAAGTTCATTAAAATAATCTAAAATCTAATGGTGTGCAAACTTGCATGATTTAGTTAAACTAATTGATTAAAACCTATATCTATTTTATTCTCCTTGAGCTCTATTTTTTTTATCATGTATATTTTTATTCTTTAATAGAGTATAATGTTTAAGTCGTTCCATGTTGAAATCCTTACAATTATTCAAGGGAGGCGCCATAGTTTCCAAAGCCTTATATCAAGTTATGTTAGTCACACGAGAATTATACTTGACAAAAAACATTGGGGTCCAAGCAATCAAATGCAATGTTGAAAATAAGGTTCCCCTTGTCAAGAACATGTGCTTGCATGCATTCTCTAATTTTATTTGATATGAAAATAAATACCAGAGTATAGCCTCTCAACTACTCTTTTTAGAAAAGTGTCAAGTGCACGAGTCCGCACCATATCTTGTTCCTTTAGTAATGTAATATTTTCAAAGGTCCACACAACCTCTTATTGTAAACACTAGATTGGCTCTTCTTCCAAATTGTGATTCATTCAAACAAATGCTCAAGGAACTTGCATAAAAGTATCTTCATACAAACAATCATATAAATAATGGCCATGCCACCTCTTTAGATTTTATACAATATGTGCCTCTTCTTGTGCAAATTCCAAAGCCTTGCGATCTACCCATTCATCAATCTCATCTTGTGTAACACACGAAAACATCTTGTAACTGTGAAGCTCATTGGAGGGTCTCGGAAATGGAACCAAAATGCTAGTTATTTTTAGTGTGCTATTATGACCTTAGACAACAGTTATTTAACATCATGTACTAGCATACCATCATTTACAGGGTGCTCACCCAAGATGCACAATGAGTTATTGGAACCCTCTATGAAATATTCACATAACAACACATTACTCGGAGATGAAAATAACATGATATATAATAATATTTCTTAGCAAATGTCTTATAAATCAACATCCAAAACATAAATATGTGCATCAACATATCTCTATAGTATTCATCAAAAAATTGTATTACATCATATAGCATTAATGTGATACTTTCTTACTATATCTCTTAAACCTTTTATATAAGAATGTATTACAAAATTCTAGGTACATAACCCATATCACAAAATGGTCCAATTGAAATTATTCCAAATTGGCCAAACTTTTTATATGTTGGGATCCTTAAATACAAAACAATATTTAACTCTCAAAAAAAATGTTTTCTTGAGAGATTTGGCTCTCAAATGCATTTTTTGAAAGCAAAGTACGAGCGTCCGCCCTTATGCATCCCTTAAGTTTTATTGAAATTAGGCATTCAATAAACTTCAATTTAAATCAAAAGGAGGATTTTGGCTTCCTTAAAGGTCACACGAGTGTCCAAAGGGTTCTTGCATAGAGAAACTATACGTTTAAGAGAAATGGGTATCTCAAATGTTTTATGATGGTCACACAAGTGTTCAAAGGGTTCTTGCATAGAGAAACTACACATTTAAGAGAAATGGGCATCTCAAATGTTCTATAATGTCAAGTGCTACCTAGACCTCATAGACGCATTTGTAGGGTGCACTTGGTTTATTTGAGGTGACATTAGTAGGACATCATTGGGTTTTAAGGGGTCAAATAATGATTGCCTCTTTGGCATCCTTGCCAAGATCATATGGTTGAACCCACCTTTAGACTACCATTACCTTGAGGTATATGACTAGCTACACATCATCAATCTCCAATTTAAGCCAGGGTTCGATTTACATGAGGATATTGGAGTGTTTTTTTTTTAATATGCTCGAAGGTATTATATGGAATCACTGAGTAACATAAAATGTCTGCATTTCTACCTATATTTTGGAATTGAGTAAGCATACATCTAAATCAATGAGCTCATTTGGCTAAGTAGTCATGAGTAAGGGGCAGCCACGTCGTCAAAATCCCCTAGGACACAATCCTGACCTTAACTACTTGACTCTCCATGTCAAGTATGTAGAAAGATTTGTACCCTTGATAGATGGGTATAAACAACCATCATTCTCACTAATCAGACTACAACCCTTTTGATAGATATTGGAGCTTGAAGATGTTATTCAATACATTTATGAAACAACAAAAATGTAGCAGACACAGCGATAAAACCAAAAGTTAGGTTGGAAGCTGATCGAGTTGAACTAATGAAAAAAACACAGTATTTAAATACAGGTGGCATCGATGTTAGTAAGTTCAATCAACTTAGGGTAAATTTTGAGGTTTGAATTTCTTTTTGAGAGAGAGAGTATTAGGCAACAAATTGAATTGGTCGTTCCCACACCTTCCCTATTTAGTTTATAGGAAGAGCTCCTCGGTTACCAACTTTACTTCAACCGGCACTCCCAAAAGAAATTTGAATTAACATCACCAATAATCCCTGCAAGAGCACACACCATCTTTAAAATGATGAAAACGAACACCATCCCTCATAAATATTTCTCTTCTAGTAATTTTAGATATAAACTTAGTAGAAGTGTGACAGTCTCCACACACACGAAGATTCTTAATCACCCGAATAGGTGTTCCACGGCATGTATTGACTATTCCAAAAGCAATGGCTAATCTTTCACTATGGCCACATAAAATATGTTCTTTCTCATCATTGTCCACATCCTGTAGCACAAAATTAGTGTCAGGAACATACCCTGCTTCCTTCATCTCCCCAGCCAAGCTTTGAAGCATTGAGTAGATTTGTTCAATTTGAGGATGTGATTTGTTTCCAACTTTAAATGCATGCACTCTGTTTTTAATCTCTACCCAGCTGCACCCGGGCCTTTTCTTGAGCCGTCTGTTTTTCATCATGTTCCTTATCTTTCCTGCCTCGACCCATTTGCCAGCCTCGGCAAAGATGTTGGACAGCAATACATAATTTGCAGCATTGTCAGGTTCTAACACAAAAAGATGTTGGGCAGCACACTCTCCTAGCTCTACATTGCCATGAATTTTGCAGGCACCAAGCAATCCCCCCCAGACACAGGCATCAGGTTCCACTTGCATCTTACCGATAAATTCATATGCTTCATCCAGGTGCCCAGCTCGGCCAAGAAGGTCCACCATGCAGGCACAGTGTTCCATGGTGGGTGAAATGTTGTGGGCTTGCTTCATAAGTTCAAAATATTGCCGACCTTCATCCACCAGGCCTGCATGGCTGCACGCAGAGAGAACGCTGGTAAAGGTTATGTGGTCTGGCATCATACTTTCCCGCTGCATTTGGCAAAAGAGTTTGAGGACGTCCTCACCATGTCCATGCATTGTATAAGCCGAAATTATTGCATTCCATGAGACTGTATTTCGTTGATGTAATTTGTCAAACAGTCGCTGTGCATCTCCTAAGCATCCACATTTGCCATAGGAGTCAACAAGGGCACTCCCTGCAAAGGTGTCTGAGTCAAAACCGTTCCTCGCCATGTAACTATGTATTTCCCTACTATAACCCAGGGCTACTAAGTTGGCACATGCAGGAAGAACACTGGCAATGGTGACCGAGTTGGGTTTGAAGCCTGCCTGTTGCATTTGGCAAAAGAGCTCCAGAGCTCTGTTAGCACAGGCACACTGAGAATAGCCTGAAATTAGCGCAGTCCATGAGACCGTGTCCGGCCTCATTCCCGCAGATTGCATTTGGTTGAACAGTTTCAAGGCCTCATCTGTTTTACCGATATGCGAATACCCAGCAATCAACGCATTCCAGGTAATCATGTCTGGCTTCAGGCCTGCCCTTTGCATTTCATAAAAGATTTCAAGGGCCTCTGCAGTTTGACCATTGTGGGCATAGCCTGCAATCATTGAGTTACACGCAACAAGGTCTCTCTGAGACATTTTGTCAAACACTTGACGTGCACAGCCTAAACTCCTACATTTGGCATACATGTCTACAAGAGCACTCTCTACAAAGACATCTATCTCTAACCTGTTTCTCACAATGTAATCATGGATATATTTACCCTCTTGAAGGGCCATCAAATTGGCGCATGCTTTAAGAAGGCTGGGAATCACGAAATTGTTTGGCTGCATACCTAAAATCTGCATTTCATGAAACAACTCAAGCGTTTCGTGCCACCGCCCCTGCCTGGCAACCCCTCCGACTAGCACATTCCATGACAAGCTGTTTCGTTGCGGCATTTCATCAAACATTTGTCGTGCATCTTCGAGATTGGCACATTTAATATACAGGATTGTAAGCTTGTTTCCTAAAAGAATGGTACGGTTGCTTCCATTTTTAAGCATGTGGGCATGCAGTTGCTTGCCTTGTTCCACAGCTTTCATGTCGGCACATGTCTGCAGAAGAGAAGCACAGGAATGAATGTCAATTGGAATATCTATAAATCTCTGATTGTGCAAACTTGTCAAACTGGCTCTGTTAGCTTTACAAACAACACCTCCTACCATTGGGATCTTCTTTTACTTTATGTTGAGGTATATTATAGGGGTAAAAAGCTTTGTTGTAAACTATGGAGCAGCAGAATGATTAAGGTATTAAAATTTCTTCAGCTTTTGTGAACCATTACGTGATTTCGTTATATTGTTGATTTAATCGAAGTGTTAAGGGGTGCTTTTATGTGATAACATTAATTTTAGTAATTATATTGTAGTTTATTATTATTATTATTTATTAATAAATATATTGATGACTTCCAATAAAGTGCCAAGGTGTGTTATTAACTTGTGACATTCCGTTTTGATAAGAGGTGTTTTAAAGTTATGATAAAGTGGTGAGGGTTCGTTTTAAGTTATAACATTTGATGTATTAATTTTTATATATAATTCTTTTTTATATAAAATAATATAATAAAAGAATAAAAAATAAAAATAATAATTGAGTTAAATATAGTCGATTCTTTTTAAAAGGTGTAGGATCAAATTTCAAATATTTATTTTGTAAACTTTAATCTAAATATTAATTTTTTTTTATGAAACTTTCATAAGACTTTCAAACTTTAAGAAAGGTAATTTGCACATTTGAAAGGAGAGGGAGAGAGAGCGAGGAAAAAGGGAGAAGGCTCCAACCATAGCCTTCACTCCTAAACCCATCTTGGTGTCTCTTGCTGGTTTTCATGGAGAGTCTCAGGGGTTTTTCTTAAGTGTTATTGCATGGATTTTCATATAGATTATTCTTGCAAGCCTTTTATTAGATTTCAAGCACAATTTCTTTCTTTTTTATTTTCTCTTACTAATTCTCGTTTCTCTTGTTGCAGGTTCAATGGAGGTATGTATTGGGTGTGAGAATCTCACCCCTCTTGGAGCCCATCCCTATACATGCTTAACAAAGGAAGGAGCTATTGGGTGATTCTTTGCACACATTCCTAGGTTTTGCGCCATGCGCATTCCCAAGCACTTAGAACTCATTATGTCATCATATCATGCTAATGAATAATGCGTTCACCCAAGGCGCAAAGAGAGTACTGAGTCTTAATTAGGTTAGTTTCACGGAGATATCAATCATTAATATAATTCTATTTAATACTATGTGAGCAAAAACCAATACTTTTCTCATTCCTAATACATTTGCATGTCATAGCTTAATTAAAAGACTACACCTATATGTTTTCACACATAATAAAATATTCAAGAACCACTACTAACTAATATAGATATCATTGCATAAGAAATAAACAAGAGTAGAAAATCACTTGATAAAGGTTGTGCCTCTTCTCATTATGCCCACAATGTAGTACATAGGTTCACACAAATTCACCATAAATCATTTAAGTAATAGTGGTTCAATATTCCAACAATGTAATGACATTAATTACATTGAAACCCTAAACAAAGAGGTTAGGCGGAATTTTATATAGATCAAACACCACCTTGAAATTACAATACATTAATATGCACTTTAAAAAGGTGCACAACAACCTCATATAAATAACAATTGTAATTGCTTTACATTGAATATTAATGACCTAAAATTTTCCTATATCTACATCATTGTGCAAGATTCACTCCAAAATTGTTGTGTCTTAATGCTTCTTCTAATGGACTTGTTCTACTAGCTTGGCCTGTAGTTCCTTCTCTTGCTCTTCGCGGTCTATGCAACCTCCTCCCCGATCCTAACACTCCTTATTTTGTGGTGACCAACTTTCCACCAATTGCACACTTCAAGACTTGGTAAATATTTTGTTAAGAACTCTTAAGTCTTTAGATACATCTGTGCAACCTCATCCTCATGTATTGTTTGTACTTACATGTGCCTTGTTGGACTTATTCTTCTACCCAATATCTTCAAAATGCATGCATATCTTGTGCCATGCCCTCTTCAAAAGTGTGCACTTCAATACTTAGCCAAAATTGGGGTCCAACATCACCCACACTACTCTATTTTCCATACCTTGGGAAACTTGCCTAGAACTATTTGTATTCCCAAAAAATTGGGCCCATCCTAGTGAACCTCCTCCTCAAAATTGTTCCATCTTACAAGTACAACTTGAATCACATATGTTTTCTTGGTGGTCTCTACAAATAGATATTTCAATGCTAGAGGTTAATTCTTGAGATTTGTGCCTTTTAACTTACTCACCAACATATTTGTAGCAACTCCTTCCAATATCTCCCTAATGGTGATCTCTCCATCCTCGCCATGAGTTGAAGAGCCTTGAAAACCTTTTATAGTTCTTGGTGTTCTTTAATTTTCTCTCCCAGGTGTTGGTTCCCAGTTGTACACCTCTTTCACTCAGCCTTGAACACTTGAATAAAATGGCAAGCAATGATGAGAAACCTACTAGAATGTTGTTGTAGTTGAGGGAGGGTTTGGTATCAAGCATGGACCGAATAGAGAAAATGACTGAGAGGCACCTACAGAGGTTATGGTCAACTCCCTATTACTTTTGGCTCTGCTTGAACCAAGGTGAGAGGACCTACGAGGTAACTTGCTCACATGGAAAGATTTTTTAATTCAACCTCCATGGGGATTATTGGCACAAAGAGACACAAATATGAGTAGAACACAACCAAACTTTCTCACTCCACCTGGGAAGAGTTGCCACACGAAATGAGCAAATGTTCTAGTCCAGACATAAGCTACTAAAGATAGATGTGAATATCCTTCATCCAAAAATAATCTTCAACAACACAGAGGCTAGATAAAAGATTGCAATGCTAATCTTTAATGCACAATATATAAACACATGATAAATACAAAATGTTTATGCATCTGCAGGGAAATAACACTTTAGATATGCAAAGGGCATGTTATATGCAGGTTAGGATAGGGTAGGATAGGTTGATAATTATAAAAAACGGGAGGGTGGTGTGATGGATGTCTTCAATCAACGGTGATTCTTTCAATCATTCATGACATCATTTACTGCAGAGATGCAAAAAACCCAAATGCAAGCTAATAGAACTACAAGGAGGGATTTGCCTTTTCCTACTGAATCCATAAACCTAGGGTGCCCTAACAAGTTATTCAGTAACATAATCCAAATAGAATGCATAAAAGGATTTATAATCCAAAATTAAACCCAAGATGACAACCAATAATGAGCATAAAATAACATATCTTATCAACAACATTTGCAATACATATCACTACACTTCATCAATAGAAAATAGCAGAGAACCACATGCATTTTAATCAACTTGAAAGAGAAATCTTACATACACCAATGTTTCAAATGCTGCCATGGGGACAAGCATGGTGGATTTACTCCATGTTGGGCAAGGGAGTCATATAGAGATGCTCTCAGAGCTTGCTAATGGTTGTACATCTGCAACCACCTTGGCAAGAGAGATAAAACACACACAACAGTGATCTAAAAATGTGAAGATCCTATACTGAGGAAAACACAAACCAACACTATGACCAACACAATGGCCAACCAACCTCTAAAATAAAAGATAAGCCTTTTATTTATACTTTTTCAATCCTTCCCAAATATGGGACCATGGGATGCAATTTTCAAAAATTGCATAAAGAACTTTTCCAGTCCAGTCAAGATGCTCCCAGCTAAAAAATGCCTTTTGTTATGCCTAAGATATTCATCAATTTTCAAGACAAATCATTGTTGCAACTACTTCTATAAATAATGATGAGGACTTGTTACCACCTGGAGCATATCATTTGATCTTTTGGCTGAAAAATGCCTTTCACACGAGCTTGGGAGGAGGATATTCGCTCGAGGATCCAAACATATTTTGTCTTGATGTGGAATCACCTAAAGATCCCTTGATCACTCACTTGCATAGTTGAAGGGAGAAAATCATTTGAAAGCCAAACAAATTTTGTCTTTATATACAACTTATTTGAAAATGCTTTCCTGTTACTCAATTTCAAATCATGGACATTTTTGGACATGAATCTCTTCCTTGTGCACACTAAAGGGAAAGCCCATTACTTGCAATGATGGTTCGAGAGTGGATCTAATTGTGACATGAAACTGAAATGATCTATGATCATGATTGGAAATATTCACTTTTGAATTGGTGGTTAGACATTCTTTTTCTCCTTGAACCATTGCCACGTCTATGAAATAACTATCAATTTTAGCTTTGAAAATAAAGCTTGCCACATATTGACACTTGGTGTTCCACCTTGGATCTAACTAGGCATCTACATAGCTCTAAGAGTGACTAATGACTCTAGTTTAGACACATGTCATGTCCTTATGTAATCTTAGCCCTTTAAAAAGTCTATCCTAGCTCATACCATTAGATCTTCATCTCTCAATCACATGTGAGCTGTATATCTTGCAATGAGATGCTCAAGCTATAACCTTGTGGCATACAGCTGCACCACCTATATTTCTTGCATTTACCCATGGGATCTGTAACTTTTCAACCCTGGCCACGTGCTATCAAATTTGGTCGGGCAAGCAAATGCACTCTATCATATTATGATCTAAGGGGTAGACTGTGATTTGATACTAGCTCTTCCTTGACCCTGGGGGTATGCCACTTGGCATCCCTGCAGGCTTCCTAGATCCCTTTGACTATTCAACCTTGATTACACACTATCAAATCATCCTGCTTTATGCAAATTAATGCCATTGGATCTACCCCATTTGAAAATAAATAGCCACTTCATAGGGTCTAAAAATGATGCTTGCATGATTGTTCCAAACATTTGAATCCCAATAACTACCTAGTGTGTCTTAAAGTTGACGTCTTCATGCCAGTCAAAAATGTCTATGAGACCGTCATTTATAATTTGGAAATATTCTTTTAGAGATTTTGTTCTATGATAATTTTGTCTGAGTCTTTATCTTTGGCCTCCTTGTTTGCTTCGACACTATTGTCACACAAGAAATGTGTCCAAGCAATTCTCCTGAAGGAATTGAACCTCTGCACTTTTGTCGAAAGATTTTGGCATTTAGCTCTTTTGCCTTTTTCGGGATAATTATTTTGGATAATTTGTTCAAAATAATTTCCCCACAGAAATTGACCTTAGTACTTCTCCTAAAGAAATGCAATTCTTTCACACTCTTTGCTCAAACAAAATATTCAAAGGAAATAGACCTCTACCTTACAACAATTTTGACAAAAGAATCTTTTAGCCAATTAAATATACCCTTCAATTTTTTTTGCTAAGGGCACCTACCCTAAAAAAATGTCCTTCAAACTTTTGGAATGGTCCTTTAAACTCTTGAAATTTCCTTTCAGGACTATTGAAAGTGTCCTCCACAATCTAAAAGTGCCCTTTGGAACTATTGAAAGTGTCTTCCACCTTCTGAAAGTACCCTTCAGGATTTGTGTAAGTGCCCTCTAAATCCAGAATTATCCTTCGAACATTTTGTAGACACCCTTCAAAAATTTTACAAGGGAAAAATGCCCGTAAGAAATAATCCTTTAGACATTTTATAAAGGCAAAATGGCCCTTCGAAAGTGTCTTTCAAGTTTTTTGCAAGTGTCCTTTGCCCTTCAAAAGTGCCCTTCAAGAATTTTGCAAAGGCAAAATGACCCTTTAGGATTTATTGAAAGTACCTTTGGCCGAAACAAATGACCTTACAATTCTTTCAAGATTTTTGTGTGGGTAAAATCCCTGAAGGGCAAGTGCCCTTCATATTTTTTTTCGCAAACAAAAAGTTTGAACAAATGACCCAAAACTAATGAAATAGCCATTCAAAACTTTTGTAAAACACTTAGCCCGAAAGTGATAATACATTGAATTCCTTCAAAACTTTTGTAGCAGATAAAATGTCCAACGGAAATAAGTCTTTGGACTTTTTGTCTGAGACAAAAAAATTGAAGACCTATTTCCATCAGATATTGTGTTCATACAAAAGGCCCGAAAAGTCTAAGGAAAGGAACACCTTCACCAAACAAAGACAAGACAAAGGACTTAGCAAATTATGTACATGAACTTGACCTTCCAAAAGAATACATGGAGATAAAAATTTGGTTAAGGACATAAACTTTGTTATAGACAAGGACCTAATTGCTCTAGTGCAATTTTGGGCACTAACATTGGCTCTCAACCAGGGATGCATACCCACAATAGATGTGCAAAGAACCATAAAATAATAGACCAGGTGCCGATCCATTGGATTATAGAGTCAAGACTTAACAATTTCTTATCAGACACTCATGAAGGCTCAACAAAACATGGCAGACTTAACAAAAATAGATTGGGAAGATCTGAAATGAACACACGACAAAACACAAAAGGAAACTATCCAAACAAGGCCCAAAGCAAAGAGGCAACAAAATAATAAAACAACAAAACACTATATAATATGGTACATAAATTAAAAATTTAGTCAAAGAAGTGCTTTAGATGCCTACCATTGACTGGTAGTTCTAGTATCTCACCATCTAGGTCTCTCCAGAAGAAGGTATGTTCCCTAATTTGACAGTTAATGGAATATAGACCCATCCAAAAGGCATCAAAATTGCCATGCTTACCTTTCTCCTCATGCCTGTTGTCTCAAAGTAGAACCATATCACCTACTTAGAAAGTTCTTGGAATGACCTTTCTATCAAATATTTTCTTTAGCTTCTCCTTGAATTTGAGGTGTCTTTCATGAGCTTGTCTTTGAATTTCATCAAGCTCAACAATCTGGTTAACTCTACTTTTATAGTGGTTGATTTACTCATCATTTTCTAGTTGTTTCATGAGTTGATAGGTTGGAAATTGCAAATTCATATGCAAAACTTATTAAGCTCCATAAACAAGCTCAAAAGGGATTATGCATGTAGCTCTCTTAGGCATAATCCTATCAGCCCATTAGGCAAACCTCAGCTATTCACCCCACCTCTTCTTATTTGCTTCCAAAGTTCATCTAATAATCTTGAGCAAGTTCTTATTACTTGATTTTTCTTGACCATTCCCTTGAGGATTGTAGTTGGAAGCATAGGTCAGTTCAATCTCATAGTATTTGCACAATGCCACTAAAGGTTTGGCTTTGAATCTCATGGAATTATCAATAATTATCTTAACATGCACACCAAATCTACAAATAATCTAAATTAGTAATAAATTCATGATTACCTAGTGTGTTGCTTTCTTTGTAGGGATTGTTTCAACCTATTTGGTGAAGTAATCAGTTGCAACTAATATCCATCTATGCCCTACACTTGATGAATCAATAATTTATCCAATGAAATCTATTCCCCATTATATGAATGGGCCCTCAATCATCATAAACTACAAGGAAAGAGAACTTAAAGTTTTCATCCTCCTAGTAAAGCACTAACACTTTTCACACCTTCAAACTGTCTGAGCCACATCTCTAAACAATGATGGCCACCAATAATTAGCTCTAAAAATTGTATGAGATGTAACCTTAGGTGCAAAATGACTATCACAAACTCCACTATAGAAGTCTTCAATTAGGACATCGGTCTATTCTTCTAGAATGCATCTCAAGAGAACCCCATCTGGATTCCTCCATGCAAGTCCATTTTCAATCAAGAGGTATTTTTGGGAGATAAGTTTGAGAGTTCTCCTTTGATTCTTATCCAATCCAGGCAAACAATTCAGATTTTTCAATTAGTAAACAATATCCTTATACCATGGAGATGTATTAAATTAACTCAAGGAATAATTAACATTAAAAATAACAATGTTTACCTCAACAACTTGCAAATTAGTCTCAGCCATAAGCTTGGCTAGACCCATCCCTCTTACTAACTTGGTGGTTTGGATATCCATATCATACTCTTGTAACTTATTGACCCACTTGCACCTCTTACTGGATACTTCAATCTGAGTTAAAATGTCCTTCATCATGGTGTACGAGACATAAGTAATAATCTTTGAACTCAAAATATATGGCCTAGATATTTTAACAACCTTTAAAAGAGTGAAAGCTTGTTTATCCATAATAGTGTATTTCAGTTCAGGACCTTGCATAACTTTATTAAAGAAAGCTATGGGTTGTTCATTCATTCTTTTGCAATAGGACAAAAACAAAATTATTTCATAATGCAAAAGAGAATAGCTGGAATGACTTTGTGTAATCAGGATTGGCCAAGACAAGAACAAACTTCAAAGCTCCCTTGATATCACTAAAGGCTTGCATGGCCTTCTCCTCCCATTTGATGGTTTGGTCCTTCTTCAACATGGAAGTAATAGGCAAAGTAATCTCTATAAAATTAGACACAAACCTCCTTACAAAGTTAATTTATCCAAAGAAAGACTAGATTCATTTCTTATACTATAGGATAGGCACTTTGTCAATGGTCTCGACCCTCTCGAGATCAATCGTGACACCATCCTTGGACTATATGTCCCATAAACCTGGTCATTTGTACTTCAAAGTGGTAATTCTTATGATTAAGTGAAATACCGAACTCCTTGCACCTGATCAACACCTTTTCCATATGTTCCAAATGTTCTTCTCTTGTTTTGGAGTACACATTGATATCATCCTAATATACAACAATAAAGTGGTTAATTATCCCTGCAAAGGCAACATCCATAGCTCATTAGAATGTTGCATCTATATTCATTAACCCAAAAGGCATCCTCATATATACATAAGTTCCCCATGGCATGGTGAATGCAGTCTTAGACCTCTTTGATTCCTTGACCACAACCTAGTTGTAACCTAAGAAGCCATCCAACATGGACAACATTTCTGATCTTATAACGCTTTGTATCAAATTGTCCATATTAGGCAAGGGATAATTATCTTTTAAATAATATTTATTCAAATTCTATAAATCCACACACAAGTAGATATCACCATTCTTCTTCCGTACAGGGACTATATTTTCAACCCATGATGAATACCTAATGGGTTGAATGATACCACCATCCCTTATCTTATTTAGCTCATCCCATATCTTGGTGGCCAAGATGGGGTTAATGGGCCTCTATTTTTTCGTAATTGCTATTAGGTTGAAATGGGATCACGTGATGGGATAAGTCTTCCCTATACACTTTTAGCTTAGAATAAGACCATGCTAATCAATCTTGGTACTTCATTAGTAGTTGCATGTAATATTTCTTCTTATTTTCCCAACCAAACCTTCCTTGGATTCTCATGAGAACCCAAATTGCACTCAGTTACATCTTTTGAAATAAATGAGTCTCTCAACTTGATCCTATCAGCTCCATCAAAAGACAATTCCAAACTTATAATCCTCTTAGGATAGTGTTTGTCTTCAGCTAAATGATGTCTTTCCCAAACAAGGTCTCCTTTCCATCACAAACTTAAACCATAGATTCCAAGTCTATGAGTTGATCGTGGAACTCAGCCTCAAAGTTCAAAAACCTCTTAATTTATTCATCATCGTCAAAGACTTGCCAATGCTGAACATTGTCTGGGATTGAAGGCCTAACAAGCACCTCTACTTGATACTGACAATGAGGGCTCATATTTGCGATGTCAAATTGAGCACCTAGCCTTGCAAGTCTATCATCTTCTTGGCTGAAACTCTTATCATGATAACAAATATTGAATGCATTAAATAACTCCAACAAGTCCCAAATAACATTCTGATATTGTTTCAACCTTTTATTTTTCATGGAAAAATCACTGTGAACCTACTTTACCACCAACTCAAATCACCCTTAACAATCAAACACTTGATTCCATATTCACGAGCAATTTTTAGACCAAGAAAGAGTGCCTCATACTTAGTAGTATTATTAGTGCACTGAAAAGAAAGATGAAAAGAAAACATATAACATTTACCATTAGGGGTAGATAAAATAACCCTAGCTCCATTTACAAGATTGGAACAAGCTCTATCAAAGCACATCTTCCAAACTGCATTATCTTTGTTAGGCTCCACATTAAGAACAACAGGTTGTTTGTTAGTATCAACATTCCCAATAAAGTTGCCAAGGTCAACATCTGTGTAAAACACTTTATTGAGAACATGCTTCAGATCTTCAATCACATGTAGCATCTTTGGATCTCTATAAATTTTGACCATCTTACCCTCCAAAGGAATGGTGGCATAGGAAAGGTCCATCTGTACACGTCCACCCATGCTCACATCCCATTTATGTGACAATAACATCCCCCATTTAGGCGGTTAGTCCACAACCATCACATCCATATTTAATTACTTTCTAGGATGAACTGCCAACTGCACCACTAGTCCCTTAACTTGTCCAATAACTAGAACCTCTCATTAGTCCATGGCATAACACTTTCCAAAGGATGACATGATATTCACTCTAAGCTATTGAGGATACCCAAAGGCATCACATTGCAAGAAGCACCAGAGTCAAACATGCAATTGTGAATAATTAGACCATTGATCAATAGAGTTGTATAAAATGGATCTACATTTAGTTGGATCTTTGCCAATGTCATCCCAAAATAGACTATTGTAATAGGTTCAATAACCTCTTCGATTCTTCATCTTCTTCCAAGGGTGCTTGGGGTAACTCAACTTCATTTGCAGCTGACCTTTCACCAAATTATAAATGTTCAAAGGCCCTCTTCCTATGTTCATGTATTTACAATAACTCAACAATTGGTACCATGATCTTTATTTGGCTCAACACTTGAGCCATATCACACACACTATATAGAGGAATAGGTGTGTTTAGTGGAAGGGTAATGGCACTTTCAGCTAGAATACAATCACTTAAAGTCTGAAAGTGAGAAGGTTGGGATGTATATGCACCCTTAGCAATAGTCTTCAAGGGTGGATTTTCCTTAAGCTCATTTTCACCCTTAGGGATGTTAGATAATATAGGTGTTATGTTTCTCTTAGAAAGAGCACCTCTAGGCTTAACATCTTGGGTTACAGGTGCCATCTTGGAAGCTTATTGGACTGCTGTAGTTTTTTTCATTTATTTGCTTGCATTCCTTGCCTTTGGATTTGTAAAGGTAGTGTCTTGAGGAACAACACCTAATTGCCTACTTCTCAAGTTGTATTTGTTCTTTTAGGTAGCTACTACATTAATTAACAATTACTTGTCCTCAACTAATGGATTGTTCCCATGATATTTCTTGATCATCATGAAGTGTAAGAGATCAAAATTATGAACGGGCAATTCATATGCTTGTGCCACATCAACATCACAAGCAAAGTCAAAAGTTGGGACACTCACCAATTTGATAACACTCTAAAACTAATCAACCATAGCATCATTTAGTAATTTTGTGGAGGTAGTCAATTCATCTTGAGGTTTTTGACAATCAAACATAAAAATCTCATAGTCGGATGATGCATATTCAAGTTCATCCATCCCTTCATCGACTTCTTCAGTAATATCACATGGAAGGTGTGGAAAGAAGCATTTATCACACCAATCAATGTCTAAATCATAATTCACAACATTTACCTTGGCATTTAAAGGATCAGACACTTCCTTTTTATCCCCTCTATTCTGATTCCTATCTATTCTATCTTCACAGGCATGCATCTTCCCTCTATCATTATCTCTATTACAGAAAACAAGCCCCCTTTGTGTTTGATTTGGATTTGGAGCCCGTTCATAACTGGTAGACACTTGAGGGACCCCCTTTTTAGCGCTGGCCACCTTATATGACATTTATTTGACAACAAAGGCCAAAGTTTTGATAGTTTCTTCCAAATTAGTTGTCTTTGTGGGCTATGTTTTTTATGGATTGACCAGCTTCACATCAGCCCACTTTTTCAAGGGCTTTCCCACAACCTTGATGTTGTTCTCAATTTGGATGGCCATATTGAATGCCAACCGTACGTTAGTGGGAGCTTTGTCCCTCAAGAAGTACATAACCTTCTTATCAAAGGCATCACAATACTTTATCAAACACATTGTATCACTGGGCCTAATGTCTTCAGGCATTCACATCATGGTCTTGTTGAACCGTGTGTTGAAGTCCTGCATACACTCATTAGGATTCTTCTTGATATTTTCAAATTTGGCCAAGAGGAACCTTGGATCAATCCTAGCATCGTATTGAATTCTAAAAACATTTTGCATCTCTCCCCATGAATCAATGCATCTAACAGGAAGGGAATTAAACCATTCATGAGCACCTTCCTCTAGTGTGTACACAAATAGCTTAATGCATACATCCTCATACTCAACCTCATAATATTCAATGATATTTTCAAAATCCCTCAAGTTATGATCACCACTCACTGCATTATTCCCTTATAATTTTGGGAGGCATTTCCTAACTTCATTTCGTACCTCATTAGGATAGCCTTTCATCTCATCAAAATTGATAGGCCTAAATCTGGGAACGTGGAATGCAGGACATGCATTTTCATCTTGGTCCTTATGCCTCATGATTGGTTCAATATGAGGTTCAAGAACAAATGGCAAAGGGATATTGGGGGGTGAATGAGGTGGACTTGGTGGATCAAATCTAGGAGGGGATTCACTTGGTTGAGAAGGAACTAGAAAATAGATAGGACTATGTGTCTCAAAATTAGTAGAAGAGTTGTGATAGCCCCCAATAATGGGGAGTTAGCAAAGATTTCAAGATTATCAGGCTCGTAAAGTCCTAAACAACTGAAATTTTCCCTTTAATAGGCCTCCAGACTTGTCCCCTTCTTCTTTGAGGAAGACCTAAGGGTGGAACAAGTCACTTAGATGGGTCATCTTTGAAAGACAATCTCAGCCCTTCCAACTTTATAAATAATGAGATGATCAAAATTCAAAGTTAATAAATATTTTGAATAGGCACCAATCTTTCTTGAAACTAGATGATACAATAAGAGCCACCACTATAAATAAACTTCTAGAATAGGATAATTTATAAATTGTTGCGATACAGACTGAAAATAAACTGGTTGAAGCTAAATGAGATAAAGAGCAAAAAGACTGAAATTTTTAAAACAATGTTTAGAAGTGAAAAGACACCATCCAACATGTGATGTTAAAAGTTCTTTGTAATAGAATCATCACAGGTCAGATTTTTAAACCTTAAAAAATTCTTGGCAAGCCTTCAATGGAGGGCTACGACGTTGATAACCAAGATATTTAGATCAATTTAATAATAATAGAGAACTTTCAAATTGATAACAAATCTATGAAAGAGTCCTTGATAACACAAGTGACTTGGAATTCAATTTAATCCTTGACAATGATGTTAATAAAGTGTTGGTTCCCAATTATACACCTCTTTTGCTCGGCCTTGGACACTTGAAGAAAATGATAAATAATGATGAGAAACTCACTAGAATGTCATTGTTGTTGGTGGCGGGTTTGGCATCAAGCATGGATCAAATGGATAAAATGATTGAAAGGCACATAAAAAGGGTATGGTCAGCTCCTTGCTACTTTTAGCTCTGCCTGAACCAAGGTGAGAGGACATACGGGGTAGCTTGCTCACATGGAAAGATTCTACAATTCAACCGCCATGGGGATTATTAGCACAAAAAGACACAAATATAACTAAAACACAACCAAACTTGCTCACTCTACAAGCTACTAAAGACATATGTGAATATGTGACTGCAACCTTCATCCAAAAATAATCTTCAAAAACACATGGGCTAGATGCGAGATTGCAATGTTGATCTTTAATGCACAAAATGTAGAAACATGCTAAATACACAATTTTTATGCATCTGTAGGCAAATAACACTTTATATATGCAAAGGGCATGTTACATGAAGTGTAGGATAGGGTAGGATAGGTTGATAATTATAAAAAAGGGAAGGGTGGTGTGATGGATGTATTCAATCAACAAGGATTATTTTAATCATTCATGACATCATTTATTGTGGAGATGCAAAAAATGCAAATGCAATCTAATGGAACTACAAGGAGGGATTTGTCTTTCCCTATTGAATCCATAAACCTAGGGTGCCTTAACAAGTTATTCAACAACATACTCCAAATACAATGTAGAAAGGGATTTATAATCCAAAACTAAACCCAAGATGACAACCAATAATGAGCATAGAATAAGATATCCTATCAACAACATTTTCAAGACATAGCACTACACCTCATCAATAGAAAATAGCAGAGAACTACATGCATTTTCATTAACTTGAAATAGAAATTCTACATACACCAATGTTTCAAATTATGCCATGGAGACAAGCATGGTGGATTGGCTCCATGTTGGGTAAGGGAGTCATATAGAGATGATATCAGAGCTTGCTAATGGTTGTACATATACAACTACCTTAGCAAGAGAGACAAAATACACACAACAATGATCCCAAAATGTGAAGAGCCTATATTCTGGAAAATAGAGACCAACACTATGACCAACACAATGGCTAACTAACCTCTGAAATGAAAGACAAGACTTTTGTTTATACTTTTTCAATCCTTCCCAAATATGGGACCATGGGCTGTAATTTAAAAAAAAATCATAATGAAATTTTCTAGTCCCATTAAGATGCTCCCAACCAGAAAATGCCTTTTGCTACGCCTGAGATATTCATCAATTTTCAAGACAAATCATTGTTGTAACTACCTCTACAAAGAATGATGAGGACTTGTTACCATCTAGAGCATATCATTTGATCTTTTGGATAAAAAATTCCTTTCACATGAGCTTGGGAGGAGGGTATTCATTCAAGGAGCCAAAAAAAATTTGTCTTGATGTGGAACCGCCTGAAGATCCCTTGATCACTCACTTGCATAGTTAGAGGGAAAAAATAGTTTGAAAGCCAAATTTTTTTCTCTCCTTATATACAACTTATTTGAAAATGCTTTCTTATTACTTAATTTTAAATCATGGAAATTTCTAGACATGAATCTCTTCCTTGTGCATGCTAAAGGGAAAGCCCATTACCTGTAATGATGGCTCAAGAGTGGATCTGATTGTGACATGAAACTAAAATGATATGTGATCATGATTAGAAATATTCACTTTTGAATTGGTAGTTAGACATTATTTTTATCCTCAAACCATTACCATGTCTATGAAATAACCATCAATTTTAGCTTTAAAAATAAATCTTACCACATATTGGCACTCGGTGTTCCACCTTGGATCTAACTGGGCATTTGTATAGCTCTAAGAGTGACTAATGGATCTAGTTTGGAAACTTGTCACCTCCTTGTGCAATCCTAGCCCTTTGAAAAGTCTATCCTAGCTCACACCATTGGATCTTCATCTCCTGAGTACATGTAAGATGTAGTTCCTACAATGAGATGCTCAAGCTATAACCTTATGACACGCAGCTACACCACCTATCTTTCTTGCATTTTCCCTTGAGATCTCTAACTTTTCAACCTTGGCCACGTGTTGTCAGATCTGGATAGGTAATAAAATGTGCTCCATCAGATCATGATCCAAGGGGTGGAGTGTGATTGGGTATTGCCTCTTCCTTGGCCCTGAGGGTATGCCACTTGGTAGCCCCATGGGCTTCCTGAGTCCCTTTGACTATTCAGCCTTGATTACATACCATCAGATCATCCTGCTCTGCACAAATGAGTGCTGTTATATCTACCCATTTTAAAACAAATGGTTACTCCATGGGGTCTAAAAATGATGCTCACATGACCATTTCAAACCTTTGAATCCCAATAATTACCTATCATGACTTAAAGTTAACGTCTATGTGCCAGTCAAAAATGTCTGCAAGACTGTCACTTATAATTTGGAAATATTATTTTAGGGATTTTGTTTCATGGAAATTTTGTCTGAGTCTTTATCTTTGGCCTCCCTATTTGCTTTAGCACTATTGTCCTACAAGAAATGTGTCCAAGTAATTCTCTTGAAGGAATTGAACCTATGCACTTTTGTTGAAAGAATTTGACACTTAGCTCTTTTGCCTTTGTCAGGACAATTGTTTTGGACAATTTGTCTAAAATAATTTCCTCACAAAGATTGACCTTAGTACATCTCCTGAAGAAATGCAATTCTTTCAGATTCTTTTCTCATGCAAAATGTCTAATGGAAATAGACCTCTACCCCACAACAACTTTTTTGAAAGAATCTTTCGGGCACTTGAATATACCCTTCATAATTTTTTGCTAAGGGCACCTACCCTACGAAAATTCCCTTTTAAATTTTGGAATGGTCCTTTGAACTCTTGAAAGTTCCTTTTGAAACTGTTTAAAGTATTCTCCACCTTTTGAAAGTGCCCTTCAAAACTATTGAAAGTGTCCTCCACCTTCTGAAAGTGCCCTTCAAGATTTGTGTAAGTGTCCTCCGAATTTATAATTATCCTTCAGACATTTTATGTGCACCCTTAAAGAATTTTTCAAGGGTAAAATGCTCTAAGTAAATAATCCTTCAGATATTTTGCAAAGGCAAGATGGCCCTTCAAAAGTGTCTTTTAGGTTTTTTGCAAGTGTCCTTCACCCCGAGAATTTTGCAAAGGTAAAATGACCCTTCAGGATTTCTATAAAGTACCTTTGGCCGAAACAAATGACCTTAAAATTCCTTCAAGATTTTTATGCAGGCAAAATACCCAAAGGGTAAGTGCCCTTCAAAATGTTTGCCACAGACAAAAAGTTTGAAACAAATGACCCGAAACCAATGAAATAGCCCTTTGGAACTTTTGTAAAACACTTAGCTCGAAAGCAATAAGACATTGAATTATTTTGAAACTTTTGTAGTGAATAAAATGTCTGATAGAAATAAGTCTTTGGAATTTTTGTTTGAGACAAAAAATATGAAGACCTATTTCCATTGGACATTGTGTTTGTGTAAAAGGCCCAAAAGTCTAAGGGAAGGAACACCTTCACCAAGAAAAGACAAGACAAAGGACTTATCAAATTATGTACATGAATCTGACCTTCCAAATGAATACATGGAGACAAAAATCTGGCTAGCGACATAAAGTTTGATACAGATAAGGGCCCAATTGCTCCAGTGCAATTTTGGGCACTAGCAACAAGTTGTCCATGTCCTTGAGAATTTTTATTCTTGTGGATCTATATTTTCTTTGGAAGACTTGCACCTCTAGTTCCTTCTTCCTATTTTGGTCATCAACTAATTGCACATTAACTATCTTTATTTATTGCATAAAATTGGCAAACACACAATCAGCTTATGTTGCTCTGTGCTAGTGTGTTAAGTAGAGTTTGGAAACGTTTAAGTTTCTCATTGAATTAAATTTTCACCATTTATATTTCCCCTAGTGCTTATTTTTCATCTCTATATCTTTCCCCTTTCTTCTTCAAATGTATATCAACCACCAAAATTAATTTATCTACATCCTTCATTCCATCCTTGCTAACCCTATCCATTAGGCTAGATTCATCTTGGAGGATGTGTTGTCCTAGCCTTGAAATTTTCAGCTCCATCATTGATAGTTTTTATTTGACTGCCTTGTGCTTATTCTCAACTTACATCAAGTGTCTCTTGTAGTTTCTAGCAGTTGCACTATTCAAAATATTATGGCGTGAGACCGTAGTTTCCATTTTGACTAGTGCACACCTAAATTGTACTTCACTTGCATAGTTTATTCATCATCTATGGAAATAATATCCTCCTTGCATACATTGTTCAATTGTGCCTTGAATTATGGCTCATCCACGTAGGTGTCAAAAATGAAAGACATTTGCTTGCACACTTGTGTGGACCATTCTCTTATTGTAAATGGTTCTAGAAATATAAATGTTATTTTGTAATGCCTTTCTAGTGCTTTTCTCTTATTATAATTTATCCTTAATATATTTTATCCTCTTTAGATACTACATATTTCCATGAATTAGATGTTGATGGCACATTGGGTTGTTTTCCTCTTCTAGCACTGACATCAATATCCTCATTGTTGGACATTTTTACTTCAAGGAATTCAAAATCCTCTGTTCCACCCACTTCCTTGTCTCCTCCCTCTTTGTTCCCTCCACCCTCATGTTATTCTCTTCTCACCTCTTCATTGTCTAGTATCAAATTCCTTCCCAGCACCATCTTATTTTCTATGTTTTCCAAGTTTACATTCTTCATCACATCTAGTCCCAATTCCTTCTCGAATGCCTCTGCTTCATTAGTGTTCAATGTTTCATCTTTCATATGTGAATTACATCCACCCCATGGGGCCATCCTATAAAATAATATTATACAGATGACCCTGAAGGTTAGGTCCTACTCTATAATCATACATAACATTATCCAAAGGGTAACACACTAAACCCTGCATCATAGATGCTCCTAACCTAGGGGCATTTTCCTTAGGAAGAGGCTCAATGTTGTCCTTAGTATTTCATTCTTCCATTTATGGATTTGGAGGCTATTGAATTGACGTAGGTGTAGGATATAACATTTGGTTGGATTTCCTTAGAGGATATTGTATGGTTTTCTAGGGAGAAGATGGAGATAGTGATGGTTTATTTGGTGAAAGAATGGGTTGCTTAGGTGGTGATGGCATGAATGTTTGGCAAAATGCCTTTTGTTATGAACCAACTTGAGGTGTGACCCATCATTTATTACTAAGTGGAACATCCTCCTCCTTTGATGTAGTGCACTATGTATACACATAATATTCTTAAACTTTATCATTTACTGATGTTTTCTCTCTTATAACAACCTATCAAGTTTTAATCTCTCTGAGTGTACGCCTTAAAGGGTGCACCATGAAAGGGGTGGGAAGATCATTGGTGATTTGTAAGAGACATTGTTGTTAAATATATCATACTTATATCCATTACACTTCCCTCATAATTGATCCCCTAAGTAACTCCTCTTTATGACCCCTAACTAAACCAAGACCTATCTTTTCTGACTACATCAGCTTAGGTCGATGTAGTTTTTTTTACTTCTTGCTAAATTTCAAACTAGGTCGCCCAAGTTAACATAGTCTAAAAGTTACAACATATGATTTGAAACTAATTAAACTTAAGTACAAGTCTCATTTAAATCCAATAGAGAGGAACAATCATTTTCACATTATTATTGCTTGCAATTTTACTTCAGTCGACATTTGGAGAAACCATTGCTTAGATCTTATCATAGAGGGAAAAACTTGTCTTATGGATTATTGAATGCAATAGGAGTCCTTTTTAGCCTAGAGATTGATTTAACCATTGTGATCCTTACAACAAGAACCATCTCTTGCAAAGCACCATTGATCAAGGGGGAGATTGAGGCTCCACATGTTTACTCAAGGTAAATATTTATAACCCTAGCTCTTTCATTTGATAGATAGATATTACATAATTAATAGCTTGCATGGATGTATAAATCCTTGTTTGAATATCCTCTACACTTATACTTAGTGTGGTTATATGGTTTTTTGAACTTGCCATTTCCAAATTTAGGCAACCTAGGCCCCCATTTGCCTACTATGGTTCCTTACCCTTTTTAGTTTAATCATCCCTCTTATTTGTACTGCTAGCTTGACAATACTAGATTATATTAATATTATAATACCTAATTAGGGTTATTCCATTATATTGATTTCATAGAGGATTTAGAACCCTCTCCATTGATGTTATGTTATAAGTATTGATGTGGGTTTTACGCACACCTCAGAGAGTTTTAAATGAGGTACCCTCTAACATTTTGGGATTTTTATGGAACTAGGTTCCACTCTGAGGTACACGTTATAGGTATGTGGTTAGAACAACCAAGTGGTGGAATAGTAGGTTGAGCTTGTGGGTTGTTCGACCAGTTTTTTAGGTAGATGTGTGAATTCTAATAAAAAGGATAAATCACTAGGTGAGTTGGCTGGGTGAAAAATTAATCTATGGTGGGAAGATCTCAAAAAAACTTCAAAAGAGGGAAGGGTAAGGCAGAAAGAAGGATTTTATGTCTTTGAACAAGAGATTCTCAATTTGTATCTTTAGTGGACAAGTCTCTCAAATACCAATGTTTGTTGTTTGCAGTTGTTGCTCACTTGCAAATAAACATGGCCAAGATTCTGGGTATTTAGATATAGGGTGCTTATTGGTCTCAACTGAAGGTTACTATTTTAAGTTTGTTGTTGCATACCTTTAAATAAGAGATTACAACTTAGACTAAGAAGTGATCCAGGGAAACTACTATTCACACCTAGAATACTATATCAAACAAGATACTTCTACACACTTCATATTATTGATTCAACCTGTACTAAATATCTAAATCAATGAAACATATCCATCTTCAATAACTATAACACATGTAAGATTAACATTCATAAACATAATAATTAGATTGTTTTGTAACTTTAGAACACATCAAAATAATTGAATCAATTAAAAACTAAAGAAATTTCAAATTCATGAACATAGAAAGGGAAGAAGAAAGAACAAACACAGTTGCATGACAATCAAGATCCTTGATTTCTTCTTGTATTTTATTCAAAAACTTTGACCCTTTGAAAGAGGGTTACAACTTGTATATATAGATTTTGGGTAATGGGTCACCTCATCCTCCAAGATTAGAATGCCTTATTTACATATAAAAAGATTGTAAGATAAGTCTGAGTTACATATTGATGCATTACAAATAACCCAACCATGCAATGGATACATGCTACTCAAAAATTTGTTTATAACAATATATAGATATAATTAGGATTTTAACTATTCAGTTATGTTATTTACATGGAAAATGTACAAAATTAGCCATTATCTATATTGGATTTTGTTTGACTTGTTTTGAGATTGCTGTGGGAACTATAGTGGTACTGGTAGTTGCTGCCATAGTAGCTAGAGTTACACTTGAAGATGCACTAGTTGTTTGAACTGTAGTTACCATGGGAATAGTAGTCTGAGGTGGCATCGACATGGTAATTGTCATTATTGGCACTTTTGGTAGAGTTGGCATAGTATAACTAGCAAGTGGAATTTGTTGATCATCTTTCTTTTTCGCATCCTAGTCCTAGTAGTGTTTGTAGGCCTTAACATGATGTGCTCTGATTAGACTCATATCTAGAAGATATGGCCTAGTTACCTTGTTAGTCTTGCCCATTAACTTATTGTGCTCCACCTTAGTTGCTATGAATGCAAACCTGAATACTTCCACCTCTATGACCTTTTTCCTTATTGTGCTTAATTTAGCTTCAATGTCTTCTAATGTAATATTCCAAATCAAAATATTTTGCATTAATTTGGTTTTCTTAGAATTCCTTTTTAAAATAATATTTTATAAAATAATAATTTAAATAATAATAAATTCAAATTGGATTAATTATTTATCTCTAAATATGGATTTTGTATATTATAAAATTACACCACAAGGGGTTTCATCCTTGGGTTTGATAATAAGGGTTTTCATCCTTGCAATCAATTACATGATTAAGGGATTTCATCTTTAAAAGTGGTTGTAAGCATAATGCTTGTACATGGTTTATATATGTAAATGCATAATTGAATGCCTTCCTTCCATACCAATAAATGAATATTAATACTTCATAATATTCCATCAAAAGACATGTCTCTTCCAAATGTCTTTTCCCAAGGGTGGCATCTATTTGCTTAATGACTAATTAATTAATACTATACTAATTATTGTTGTTTACATGGGCACTCCACTTGGATGATTAAGGATTGTGGTTTAATTAATGATTATTGTTCTTTTTGGCACTCCACATAATGAAAGTTTCTTAGTAATTGTGGCACTTCATTTTAAGGTCGTGATTACAATTTACTAACTAAATATTAGCGATTTGATGTTGGTGTTTGCTTACACGGTGGTCAAAAATTTACATATGGTGGTCAACGATTTAATTAAAAGATATCTCTAGCAATTTAATTGGAGATATTATAGACCTACCTTCCTCAAATTGCTTGTCCTTAAGCAATTGCAAATTAATTTTTTTAAGATTGACAGATCCTTCTCACATGGCATCTTTTATTGGCAGTCTATGAGTAGAAGGATCATAAGAACTAAATACGATCAAATATTGTATGACACCATTATTCTCATTGGGGACCACCAAAATATAAGAGGGTTTTGTATACTTTTCCCATGAGAAAATATCATAAATAATCAACTTTCTCTAATCTTTAATTTTCTCATTGTCACTTAAAAATGAAGGGTAGAAATAAAAATATAAATAGCTCATCTTAATTGAGAAGTAGATGACATCCTCCTGTACTTGTTTATCAGTCATATACTTAGTCTTACTCAAACCCCTTAAGCCATTCCTTATGATAGATTACCAATTACATGTAGAACTTCCATGGAATGCAAACACAGATCCTTCAAGGGCTCTACATTGATCCAAGTTTTTCTCTTGTTTAAAGTCATAGAAGATTTCAAATTCATAAAAACATCCCTGCACATTCAACTTATCAATGGTCTTTATAATATGAAGTGAGGATCTATTTGTAAAAAACACATACATGAGGATTGTGTATGGAAGTAATATTTTATCTACAGGTTTATAATCATTTTTCAACCATGATATATCTATTGGATAAACATACCACAATCTGAACCACTTCCAATATTAAGCCATTTGACAAGTCCACAAACCCATCTATCATTTTCCTCGGATCATTGTGATGATTTTGAAGAGTGTTTCTCTAACATTCTTGTTTGATCAATGAAAAGATACATAACACATTGACCTTGTCTTACATGATTTTACTTAGAATAAGAAGCATCTACAAACAACTTATGCTTGATGTCGGCGTCTCCCAGGGCGGTATCACCTACCTTGGACACTTGAAGTACATCACCTACCTTAATGGCATCACTTTCTAATATATTATGAAATCATGGATGCACAATCATCCAATGTTTGAAATATTTCTTTGCAAACTCCTATTTCTATGATTTCTCTTATTCCCTTTGTAAAATGCATTCTTCTTCTGCATAGTAATGATCCTTATCCTATCTAATATGTTGGTGATCAATCCTCAACTCACTCAATTTGTAGGTCAAATCAAACAAGTATTATAATTTTTGTAAACTTTTCACTCGATAGATAAGGATGCTACCTTCCATGATATTTTCTACAAGATATATATCTCTATCATAAAAAAGCTCTGCCTTAATAATCATTCTTGTTATGCATGATTCTAGATCACAAATAACACGTTCATTAAGGACCCTGTGAATAGTTGCTTGCACAATCCTCCCTTCTGTAAGGGTCTCTTCATTTTATCTAATAAGCAAAATAAATTTCTCATCTTGGTTTGGCTCTCTATATGGTGGTCAATAATCCATAAATCCATGCAATAGTTCGATCTTTATGTCATCAAGGATTTCAACAGTTGTCATCCCCTTTGCATAATCATAATGAGCTCTCTATTCAATAGCTCCCTCCTCATGATTATATAGCAATAAAGAGAGAGAGATATTTCATTTGATATATAAGCATAATAAAGTCTCCATGAGACTAAATGTATAGTGCCAATATATGACCATGATGTGTATATTCTTACTACAGCTCATGTGAACCATCAACATGGATCATCCATTTATAAAACTAATTTTTTTGGTTGATTCATGTGAGAAAATTTCCATTAAGTGCATTTAGATTGCATACAATGGCATTTGTTTCCTTCTTAGTAACAAGTTGCTATTTCCCATCTTCAACTGTGAAAATGAGAATCTGACCCTTGTTAGGTTCATTCTCCTTTGGTGTAACATATATTATTCCAAGACAATTATAAATTATTATCATTTGAAAATAAATAAATAAGGATGGAATATCCATTTTCAAATGGATCAAGAGGACATAATAAAATAAATTTAAATTTATGATCTTCTAATAGACGCATGAAGTGTGATTCTATCTCATCCATATTTGTATTTGAATACTTCACAATGTAAATGGTAAATGTGTGAGACTACTCTTGATGGCAAATACGGTGAGCATGTTCTCCAAGATGAACTGCATAGATATGAAGTTTTTGAATGTCATCAATTGTCCCAATTGTAAGTAGGTCATCCTTTGTAATTTCAAGATTGTCAGGGAAAAAAACTAAATCGAAAGGACACATGTGATTAACTTCTTTAAGGTTCACATTACTATAAAACAATTTATTGTTGCTACTGTAAATAATTGTTGGCCTATATAATGCATGCATTGGATTGTCACCAAAAATATTTATATCAAGGCAAATACATTATACTCAATCTCCAAATGTTTGACCTCAGTTAGGGATCCTTCTCTTATTTCCAAGTAAACAAGATTTCCCCCTCTAGTGGCTAGGAAAACTTGGGTAGCATTAGTTGTGGCTACAATGATAGAATATCCAGATGGCACTCTCCATTAAGTTAACAACTTTTGTGATGATGCATTAATAACCTCATAGAATTGGTTGTTACTTGAACAAGCCGGTCATGAATGGCATCATGACAAAATAATGACTGAGCATCAAAGACAAATCCTTCGATTTTTATGTCTTCCAGTTCATCTTTTGAGCGTGAAGCACCAAGAGTATCTAAGGATTTTTTACTTTGCTTAATCATAATGGTTACCTATAATTCTATTTTTTGTCCATAATTTGAATGATATCCATCATAGTTTATTTCTTCTAAGACCTCTTGAACATTGAATTTCTCTTCATATTCTGAGCTACCATAACTCTGATTCATGAACTCGTCTTATTCATAGTATCTGTTTCCATTCCATGACTCATTCAACTCTAAAAAACCTAAAAAAGAGATTTATTTTTGAATCTTTGCTGAAAGGATGTTGTACTACTCAAAATTGTCCATAATTTCCTTATGTAGTGACCCCATGGTTCACAGGTTGGCAATAAAAAGAACTCTGATACCACTGTAATATCCTAAATCAGAATATTTTACATTAATTTGGTTTTCTTGAAATTATTTTTTAAAATAATATTTTTTAAAATAATAATTTAAATAATAATAAAGACAAATTGGATTAATTATTTATCTCTGAATATGGATTTTGAATACTACAAAATTACACCACAAGGGCTTTTGTCCTTGGGCTCAATAACAAGGGTTTTCATCCTTGCAACCAATTACATAATTAAGAGATTTCATCCCTAAAATTGTTTGTAAGAATAATGCTTGTACATGATTTATATATTTAAATGAATAATTAAATGCCTTCCTTCCATACCAATGAATGACTATTAATACTTCATAATCTTCCATCGAGAGACATGTCTCTTTCAAATGTCTTTTACCAAAGGTGGCGTCCATTTGCTTAATGAATGTTTAATGACTAATTAATTAATAATATACTAATTATTGTTGTTTACATGGGTGCTTGACTTGAATGATTAAAGATTATGGTTTAATTAATGATTGTTGTTCTTTGTCAAACTTACGTTGGCTTTGTCAAACTTATATTGTTGATCAACATCTGTTGCATGTCGGGTATATGAGCCATCTAATACAAACTAGTTTTTTTCAAACTCCAGTTGAGTTTTGAGCTTTGTCTTCCAAGAAGAGTCCTTACCTTTGAAGAGCTATGAATCCAACATAAATTTTTTGAAGCCTATGCAGCCATTATCCAGATTATGGGTGATGGATTGGTTTTTTATCACTCTAAGTATACAGCTCTCCCTTTCTACATACCACCAGATTGATATACCAGACATTTTTTTATACACACCTTTCCTTTATACCCATCGGTACAGAGAAGAATCTCACCCTTTTTATATACCTGAAAGTATAGGAAAGAGACATAAATGCATAGGAAAGAATCCAATACTTGGTACCTAAACAAAATTGAAAAGGGTTCATCTAATCACTATTACCTACTTAGATGGATTTCTATATATACGCATGTAATCTTGCTATATACTTGGAAATCCCACCTATCAATATTTATGCTTTTCAATTGTAACATACGGGTAAACAAAGGGAAGGCTATGAGTGTATGTGCCTTATTTTTTCCTGATGATTTAAAAAAATGATGCCCAAACATCATTGTTGCAGCTATGTTAGGTGTTGTATGCAGTAACTCAAGCATGATGACATTACCTATAAATATGAGTTAGAGGCATAACTATGACCAAACACTACGTTGAGTTTTAAAAACTCGTGATTTTGTGCAAAACAATAGACAATTTCTTGCAATACAAGATGTAAATGAAATTTACAATGCTTGCAAAAATGAAAATTCACTTTTCCTTTTATTTTCATGTTTGGGCTCTTTGGCCTCTTTTTGGCAAAAAAACTCACTTTTTTTTTAAATTTTGCCTTTTCTATTTTTTTTAATATGACTTTTTCCACTAATTTAGTTAGTCATAACTAAATTTGATGGATTTCTAAGTTTGGAAGGCTTGCTAAAATTTTCTCAAAAAAAAATTATTTTAAGGGATTTGACCCTCCCACCTACACTTTACTAAAAAGGTTTTCCACCAACTCACCTAATAACATTTCAAATGCTAAATAGGACAAATAGGTATTTAAAGGCTTAGAAATCTAATTTTAAAGAAAACCATCCTCTCACCTAATACCACGGGTTGGCCAATAAGTTGTTTTTGTTAAAAATTACAACAAAAGAACTTTTTTTCTAAGTGGTTTTGAGGAATTATTAGGCGGTTTTGAATATATTTACAACAAATGACACATATGGATGGTGGTTTTGGTAATTTAAAGGGTTTGTTTGGCACTTTAGATTGAATTTAATAACTTATATGCTACGATTTGAAATTTATAAACTAAAAAAAATAATAATGACCAACCTCTTTTGAATTGGCATCAAAGTGAGATATCCAGCGTTGGAAATTGGAAGCTGGCATTAAATTTGGTGTGAGCTTTGAGAAGGTCCATAGGTTTCTCTAAATATTAATGCCTAGCTCACCACGCTTCTAATATATAGATGCTAAGCTTGATCAAGATGTCAAGCTTCATAAATATGAGACCTTTTTTTAAATGTTGATCTCCTTATGACACCGCCAATCCTCCAACATCAATCTCCAATACTCTGTATGTTAGGCGTGAGTTATTTAAGCCTCATAGCTTCTCAGGCAGACTACTCACATTCGACATTTTTATTGCCTTAATATTATCTTGTTATAGGCTCATGGCTCAAACCAATGCCCCGTATATACTTGCTACCATTGACACCTTTCCATTTTATTTGTAGAAACTGAACTTTTCTCCACACTTTTGCAGATGGATCAATGCTCATGGCACATTGATCAATGCTAGACGAGTATTTGGCTCACGGCTTCTGTCTCAATGCTCACATTTGGTGTTTGACCTTACCTAAGGTCAGACTCATTCCATATGTATTTATTTGTTTTCTTTTTTATTAATAAAGAAATACTAGATATTATATATTAATATAAATAAATCAATATCATATATGGATCGACATCATAATGGATGCCACCATTTATGCAGGTCGATGTAATACTGTGCATATATTTTTTAGCGCCAAAGAAATATATTAACATATCTTCTATGCTTCTTCTTTATTACTTGTCTACAACTAGCAAATTTGGTGTGGAAGTGCATGGGGTTCTCCTCACACAATGAAGCTTTATAAATTATCTTAAGTTTATTATTAATGAGAGGATGAGATTTTCATTTACATAGGTCCAGAGATATTATAGCTCCGATATTACATATGAAGGAACAATAAAATATTATATTTAGTCTAACTATGAAATACATTGCAGAGCTTCATATTTATACATAAATATGAGCTCATAATAGTTCTTATAAAATAGGAAAGATAAAACTATAGTAAATAGAATATCTCCCAAATATTACATGGGAGTAACAAAATGTCAAGTTCAAGAGAGATACGTGATTTACTAACCTAAATAACTCAATAACTTATTTACGATAAATAACTATATATTAATTACTAATTATAATCAATTATGAGTAATTAAATATTACTCATTTATTTATAATGGTGAATTAATCATCCTAACAAAAACTACATTGGACCTTGATTCCATGGAGTAGATATGTATACTTCCCAAGTTGTGGTGGGGGTATCAGGTCTAGGTTCTTAGGTTAGCTTAGGGGTATTTATCATCTTCTTTCATGTTGGGCTCATACATCTTTGATTGGATCTCTCTCTCTCTCTCTCTCTCTCTCTCACACACACACACACACACACACACACACACACACAAGTTTAAATTTGATCATCGTGATGTTATCGACAACTCTTTCACTTTAAATTTGGTTGTTTTTCTTATTTTGCATGCCTTGAGAGTGGAGTTGTATAGGGTTAGATGACTCTTATTTTATGATATTTAAATTGAGAAATCTATGTTAAAGTGTTGTTATTTTAGTTCGCTTCATTTCCCTTGAGTGTGTTCATTAGATTATGTTAAATAATCTTATGATCCTTTAAATTAATAAATTATAATTAAGGTGACTCGTCTCTCTTCATTAATCATAATATCACTAATTGATTCTGGTATCACCTTGATCTTAACTCCATACACTTATATTATACCCTTAAAGAGGCTTCATGGTTGAAATCAAATGTATTAAATAAATCATGTAATAATTATGTGTGTCACAATTAAATTGTGCATTGATCGAGTCACAAGAGATAAACATTAAGTAATCATAGTGAATAAATAAACAACATTGAGAAGAAAACAATTTACATGGGTTTTGGAACAAAAAGTTTGAGCATTACATTTTGGTATCAGAGTAAGGTACAACACTAGGTTCTCTAAAAAAAATTGTATGGCTAATTTAGTTGCTTTGTTGAATAAAGATAAAATAAAATGTACACTTTTAGTTGGTTAGTACGACTCATGAGACTTTCTACACAAAGGTACTATATTAGATGTGATTTTTGGTTGGTCAAAAACTTATTACATGGTCAGTTGATTTATGAGGGTAGTGAGACATTACAACATGACACTTTTTGACAATATAGATTTAGGGACTCTTGTAGTGATAGAGACATCCAAATCAATAAATGTTAGTTGGAGTAGTCTAAATTTGAGGTTAGTTTGACAAGAAAGATGTATACTTTCATATGAGGCACTTTAATACTATGCATAGAGGTTTGCCATTAATGTTCTCCTTGTGGCTATGATAATGGTAGACTATTTACAGTGATGCCATCAAGGATGGCATAGATCCATCAATTGGAGCAATGAGGATGGTTATTAATGTCATCAAGAATTGCATATATCCATTGGTTGGACCAATGAAGATGGTTAATAATGTCATCAGTGATGACATATTATATCGGTTGGATTGATGAGGCTACTTTAACCTTGTGTGATACTAGTAAATTTTACAATTGTATTGTGATAAAAGTTGTATCAATTGCTGTGAATCAATGTAACCAATTTATTTGAGCTAACCATATGTTACCTTAGCTTGTGAAATTGTTGTTGTGATTCTGTAATTATAAAACTTTGTTGTATAATCATTGTGTGTGCATAACTTAGTCCATGTATGGTATTATGTTGATAAGCCCAATTTTGATTGCGATCATCAATGTGTTTGTGAAATACATGTGCAAATGTAATGTAAAATGAACTTTTCCCTAAAAACATACAATGTCATAGTGAAACCAATGATTATGGTGTGATTTAAATACTACAATTGTGTTATTGAGCTAATTCGTAGTTTTGAGAATGTAAATAAAGTAGTGATGTATTTTGTGCCTAAATATTATATGTAAATGTTGTATAAATATGGTGCAAAATAAAATTTGTCCTTGAAAACATATTACATCTAAGTAAAATTATTGTTATGTAGTAATGTGTTGTGTTGTGTAACCTTGCATCATTGCTCTAGTATTTAGGTACTGAAGCAAGTATAGAGTTCAAGGGTGGAGTAGAAATATATTTATAATGGTTTAGATTGGGTCATGGGCTAGGTAGAGGAGATGTTCATAAGCTGAAAGCTCACTTTTTCCTTTTACATGAGGTAGCCACCTGATTATTTTAGGTGTGTGCACCATGAGGACCTTTGGCACCATGGGCTCTTTGCACATAATGGTCACTTTATAAATGATGTGTTCCTTCACCTACCCCTTATTGGTTGTCAAATGAATAACCTTCTTTAATTATATTTGATGCAGCCTTGTGAACCTTTGGAAGACACATGGAGAGACTGATGTTTTACTCTTACCTCCTGGAGGTAATTGAGGCTTATATTATTCCTTCTCTCAAGTGGCTTTTTTAGCCACACAATGCTGTAATATGTACTTTTTTTAAAGATTATTGTACCCTATTTTATTTTGATTTGATTTTTATTTTATGTTGTTTTCTGAAACCAACACTTTTGTTCTCTTGAATTTAAATTTTATTTTACACAAATATTTGGTTGGTTTTGAATTAAATTGATTGGAATTCATTTTTTTATATATATATTGTGACCTTTTGAATCTCACTTCATTACATAATTGGGATGATTTGTTGATATTTTGTATTTATTTTGAAATATATCTTTAAGGTCATTTGACATTTGATTTAATTATTGGATTATGTTGGTGAGGTTTTATTGCTTTTATGTTTAAACACTTGTTTCATGAATGTTGTGATGTGATCATTGTATGCTTGTTGCATGTATGGGGGAGAAGAAGTAGTTGGAATATAGATAGAGGATGTGATGAGATAGCTTGTGATGTCAAATCTTGATCCATCCTCTTGCCCACTAGATGTGGTGGTTTCATACAGGATTTAACTAAAACACTTGTTATCCTACTTTTGGGAGGTCTAAGTAGAATTCTTCTTGGGATGTCTAAGGAGGTTACATGACCGCATACATGATTTGGCTATAAATTATGTTCATTATTTATTAGGAGGCCTAAGGAGGTTATTTGTAGAACATAGTGATTGCTTGGTTACTTTAAACTTGATATTGCTCAATTCAGATGATAGTTGATGTTATTGCTCAACATTGTTCAATATTAATTTATGTGATTCTACCATGATTTGGTACTTGTTCTTCACCTTGGATGTTCACCATGGGATGATGTATAGCCTAATTATTATCTCATCACAACAAAATAGTATATTAATTTCACATGCTATGTATCAGTGTTATACATCAACATAATAGATTGGGTTTTAGTTGGTTGAGATAAATTTAGATGACGGTATGGTAATAATATAGTTTGAGACTGTGGGATATGCCTTAAGGAGGCTAATGTTAACTAATAACTTAAAAAACCTTTTTAATTGTAATAAATTCAATTTTATAATAATAATAAAAGATGTTGATAAGTCTTAAATGTTAAAGAGAAATAGTTCAGAATAATTGAAATAAACATAAGGACATTAATAATCTATAATCAAATATTTGGAAATTAAAAACATAAGTGATAATTGTTGTATTTATAATAGCTTATGTTGCACTACTTGTAACTTGGTATGTATTTATAAGTGTGTGGTTCTTCAAGCCCTTGAGATGGATGATGCTTTTATAAGTGGGAGAGTATGTAATACCCCCTATATTATCATCATCATGTGTTTGCCTAATTTGATGAGTATTCAAATGTATAAGAATTTAAATGTTTTTCCCTCCCTTATTTTCAAAGCTTTACTTGTTAAAATACAATTAGAATAATCTCTTTTTATTTAAATCCTAAATTCAATAAATATTTAGATCTACATAAATCATAAGGAGTTTTATAATAGATTTAATTAGCAACTTGTGCATAGCCTCCTTAAGAAGGTTATAGGAGCTATGTTAAGACTTAGAGTAGGGTGAGTAGATGTGCTTGTTGAGTATAAATTTAGATAATGTAAGATAAGTTATTGTTGAGTGTAAGGGACCCTTTTGACTTTGTCCTAAGTTGTTGACTTAGACAAGTAATCCCACATGGGCTTGTAAGGTCATTAAGAAGAGGTATGGGCTTGAAAGACATGAGATGACTCTTGTAAAAAAATTACCCTCTCATTTATTGGGTTGGGTGGAAAATCCTTTGGACAAGAAATTCAAAATTTCTTTTTTATTCTCACACTTAGTCTTGTTTTGGAGGCGTTTTGGGAGAAATTGGAAGGAGGAGCATAGGAGGAGTTTGTTGGAAGTTTAAGAAGAGAAGATCTTCATGGAGTTTTGAGAGTGTGTGTCATGCATGTTAAATGGAGGATGAGAGGTAGGGCTTTTTTTATTGCATTTTATGTAAATTAATCAAATAATGATTAAGGATAAGTTAGTATAGAAAATATTTATATGCCTAAATTCTCTCTTTCTCTTCCTCTAAATAAATAAATAAAGTATTAAAAAAATAAGATTAAATGGTTTGGTTGTGTTTGTTTCTTTAAGTTCTCCTTTCTTCCTCTCTCTTTTCTCTATCTTGATAAAATTTAATAGAATTTGGCATGGTGTAAAAAATAATCAGAAAATACAGAAAATATTTGTTTACCTTTTCTTATGAGAAATGATTTGGTCTATCTAATTTGATTCATATTAAAATTACATTCTCTCCCTTCTACCTTGCCTTCCTTCCATTGTCTTGATAATTTATTTTTTTAAAGGGAAATTGTTATTTTAATTAATTATTTATTTCTTTAAAAAAAAAAAGTAGAAATTATTTTATTTGAATGAATAGTTAAAAAAAAAAAAAAAAAATCATTTTTATCTAAGTTAAAAGTAGAAGATTGAAAATTATTTAATGTAGATCTATATATATATATGGTAAAATAAATAGGAATATTACTATTTTTAAGAAATAGAAATATTTTTCTTCTTTCCCTTTTATCTTAAAAATTAATTTTGGAAGTTTAAAAAAAACAAAAAACATCATTTAAATTTATATTTATTATAAAATTTATATATAATAAATTTAAATAAATTAATACATAAGATATTATATATATTGTTATATGAATAAGATTTAGATTTGATATAATATGTATATTAAAAAAAAAACAAAGAAAGAAAGAAGATTATAAATAAAATAAAAGGAAGAACCCAAAAAATATAAATATAAAGTGAATCATGATTATTATTAAAATTTTAATTTATATAATTTATATATATACGTGTTAAAATAGTAGCATTCATATTTTTTAAAAATGTTATATGTTTAATTAAAAATAAAATTTAATATCAATTAAAAAAAAAAATTAATAAAAAAAAGAAATACAATTTTGGGAGGGCTGGCTGAGGCTTGTGCAGGCCGACCGACCGCTGAGACCTACGAAGCCCAACCAGGCCTGCCAGCGAATATATATTTTAAAAATATATATATATAAAATAAAAATAAAAATAAAAATAAAAATATGTGTGTATTTTTTAAATTATTTTTTTGGTTTTGATTTGATAATTAAACTGTACAAACTTCTTAAAGTTTTGAAATTAATTGAAATAAATATATATAATAAATATACACATGAAATATATATATCAATTAAAGATATAAATAAAAAGATTTGTAAGGAAATTGTAAAATTATATTCAGTAGGTATATGCATTAAAAAAAAGGACTCTAAACTTGTTATATTGTGTCCCTGAGCTCCATTCCCAAGCCTACAAGTGAAAGAGAAATGAAAATAAAAATTTGAGAATTACTTTTTTACCTTAAAGTTGGCAAGTTTTTTTAAAATCCTAAAATTTAAGGATGGAGATCCATCTATTCTAAAGATGTAAATTAAACCTACCACCACTTAAGTCAACTGAGATTTTATTTTTTAATTTTAATGATTTTATTAAATAAATTAATATCCAATCCATTACATTTTGCGATTAAATTCTTTAAAAATAATTTTTAAATTGAATTAAGAATTATAAACCATTTTATTAAATTGAGCTTTACAAAACTATTTTAGAAGTTTTAAATAATAAATTACACATTTTCATTAAATAAATTTTAAAAATGAATCAAGAAAATTATCTTAAATGTTTTCCAACTTATTAAAACCATTTTCATAATCAATAAAAAATAAATACTTAAACTAAGAGTTTGTCAAAATTAAATATGATTTTCTTCTATTGAGGAATTATATAACAATCTTTAAATATTTTTTACCCTTTCAATAGTGGTTTTTTGGACTATTTCTGGAGGCTAACTCTTGTTTCTAGCCCTAAAGTCGATATGAAATCAATGTATTTAAAATACCATAGAATATTATTTTTCAAGTATGAAAGTTGTAAGCAAATTATTATAGCTTTAAATTATCATTAAAATAATAAAATAATTTTTATTGTTAAGTTTACTATTTTTCTATTGTTAGGGTGTGGAGCTAAAAGCTTCACCAAGGAGCATACCTTATCAGTTTCGGGTCTACACAGACACCAGCGTCGGTCAGGAGCGACCGACGTCAGCAAGGTGAAGTTGCAGAGGCGCCGACGGCGGTCACAGGCAAACAGCAGGAACCGACGTCAGTTACCTGTGTGTCCAGAAAGCTATTTTCGAAGACAGAAGCGAGTGTTTGCATGATGAGTTTGAGTTGTAGTCTTAAGCTCGCGTCTCTATTATTAGCAATATTATTTTTAGAGCCCTTGTTCAAGTGGCTTAACTGTTTGTTGGAAGTGCATGCTCAAGTTTCCTAATTCTATATGTAGAATTAGATCTTCCTAGCTTATTATAGTTATTGTGAATTATTTGTAGAATTGGTATGTTGAAGAACAGTACAGAATTGAATCAATCCAGGCTTGTTGGAGTTGATTGTTCTTGAGAGAGAGAGCTCTTGAGGAATAGAGATCTATTGAGAGATCTATAAATCTAAGAGAGGTGTGGAAGAAAGAAGTTTCTTCAATTGTATTCCTTTTGTAAAGAGTTTGTTAATACAAGTTTTCAGGGTGGTTTCTTGTATCTCTTGTTCTTGCTATTATCTCATTCTAATTACTTGTCTATCTGATTTATTTCTGCGTTTATTGCTTTCACAAGTGTAATCTATTGTTGGTTGATCCCCAACAAGTGGTATCAGAGCCTTGGTTGCAGGTTCAAGAGCTAATACCAACAAGTGGTATCAGAGCTCAGGTGCACTAACAGGTGGTTCAGATCTGTATAGTGCGTATTGATTACAGGTTCTCACAGGGGTTTCTGCAGGGATTTCTGTTTGAGTGGGAGAAGCAATGGCAGATGAAAGTAAACTGAGAATGGAAAAGTTTAATGGCAAAAATTACCAACACTGGAAAATGCAGATAGAGGATTATCTGTATCAGAAAGATCTCTACTTACCGTTAGGTGGGGTTGCAAAGAAGCCCAAAGACATGGAGGATGAAGAATGGGAAGTTCTTGACAGAAAGGCTTGGGGTCTATAAGACTGAGTCTAGCATCCACTGTGATATCTAATTTATCACAGGCAAAGTCTATAGTAGAGTTGATGACTACGTTAGCAAATTTGTATGAAAAACCCTCAGCTTCTAATAAGGTATATCTTATGAAGCAGTTATTTAATTTGCATATGAATGAAGGTGGATATGTTTCTACTCATCTGAATGATTTCAATGGAATTGTGAATCAATTAAATTCAATGAATATAGTGTTTGATGATGAAATAAAAGCTCTTTTGATATTATGTTCTTTGCCTGAAAGCTGGCATGGCTTAGTAATGGCAGTAAGTAATACTGCATCTGCATCAAATATTTTGAAAGTAGAGGATGTTGTTAGTGTTATCTTGAATGAGGAAATATGCAGAAAAAGCACAGAAGAGGCATCTGGGAACACTTTAAGTTTTGAGAGCAGGGGAAGGCAGAAAGAGAAGAGCAAGAAAGGCAGATCAAGATCCAAATCTAAGGGGAAAGGCAGATCTAAATCTAGAAATGGTAGAAGGCCACAATGCTGGAATTGTGAAAAGATGGGGCACATAAGCAGAGATTGTTGGTCAAAGCCTAAGGAGGACAATCAACACAAAAGAAAGGAAGAAACCAAGGTTGCAGGTATTGCACAAGATGCTTTAATTTTCTCTCTGCATAATAATATAGAATCTTGGGTGTTAGATTCTGGTGCATCTTTTCATGCTACCCCTAACAGGGAATGTTTTAGTGACTATATCCATGGAGATTTTGGAATAGTGTATCTAGGGGATGATGAGCCCTGTAAAATAATTGGCAAAGGTAAAGTGCAGCTGAAGATGCAAAATAGCAACACATGGGTGTTGAGAGATGTGATGCATGTTTCCAGCTTGAAGAGAAATTTGATTTCTATAGGAAAGTTAGGGGATGAGGGTTGTACAATAACTCTCACAGCAGAATCTTGGAAGGTGACCAAGGGTGCACTTGTTATGGCTAGAGGTAAGAGAGAAGGTACTCTCTATTTGTGTAATTGTGTTACTAACAAATCTCCTTCTGTATTATCTACTTCAGATGTAGATGCTAAATTGTGGCACTCAAGGCTTGGCCACATGAGTGTGAAGGGGATGTCAATTCTTAAGTCCAAAGGTATGCTTTCAGATTTAAAAGGCATAGATCTAGAGTTTTGTGAGCACTGTGTATTTGGAAAACAGAAAAGGGTTAGTTTTCTCAAGACTGGGTCTACTAAGAAGAGGCATAAGTTGTAGCTTGTTCACACAGACGTGTGGGGACCAGCTCAGGTTGCTTCCATTGGAGGATCACAATACTATGTATCTTTCATAGACGATGCTACAAGGAAGGTATGGATCTATTGTATTAGAAGAAATCTGATGTATTTGAGACTTTTAAGATTTGGAAAGCTATGGTTGAGAATGAAACAGGTAAAAGATTGAAGTGCTTGAGATCTGATAACGATGGTGAGTTCTGCAGTCATAAGTTCAGAGATTATTGTTATATGCATGGAATCCATAGGCAAAGAACGGTTCCAAGGACACCTTAGCAGAATGGAATTGCTGAAAGGATGAATAGGACAATAATGGAGCGTGCAAGATGTATGAGATTGCATGCCAATTTGCCCTTGCAGTTTTGGGCACAAGCTGTTGACACTGCAGTATACCTGATTAACAGAGGACCCTCTACAGCTCTGGATGGTGGTATTCTAGAAGAGGCATGGATAGGTAAAAAGGTTGATCTCTCATATCTCAAAGTTTTTGGTTGTGAAGCCTTTGTGCACATAGATAAAGAAAATAGAAAGAAGCTTGATGCTAAGTCTATGAGGTGCACGTTTATTGGCTATGGCTCAGATGATTTTGGTTATAGATTATGAAATCTAGAAACTAACAAGGTAATCAGGAGCCGTGACGTTGTTTTCAATGAAAGAGTGATGTATTGTGATCAGCTAAGGAAGCTGAATCAATCTGAGTAGAGTAATGGTGTATTGGATGAGGTGAAAGTCCAATATGAGCTCGCGGGAAAAAGAAATAATCACTTGCAGGAAAACACAGAGACCGACGTCGGCAGAGTAGGAACCGGCATCGACAGTACAAAAACCGACGTCAGTCGTACAGAGACCGACGTCGGCAGGACAGGGACCGAGGTCGGTCAGGCAAAACCGACGTCGGCTAGTAACAGGTCTGGAGGTGACCGAGGTCGGTCACTGTCAGAGAATTTGGGTGGACAACGTGTTGTGAATGAGTCTCAAACACCCATCAGAAGGTCAGAAAGGGTGAGTAAGCCTCCAATTAGATATTCTCCTTCTTTATTTTACCTATTGCTAACTGATAGTGGAGAACCAAAGAGTTTTGAGGAAGCAATACAGGTGGAGTCCAAGAGTCAGTGGGAGCGTGGCATGGTTGAGGAGTTGAAGTCCTTAAGAGAGAACCAAACATGAGATTTGGTTGAATTGCCAGCTGGTAAGAGAACACTCAAGAACAGATGGACCTACAGGTTGAAAGAAGGTGAGAATGGACAGATGAGATATAAGGCCAGATTGGTGGTAAAAGGATTTGCACAAAAGCCAGGTATTGACTTTGGTGAGATTTTTTCTCCTGTTGTTAAAATGACTTCTATAAGGGTTGTATTGTCTTTGGTTGCTTTTGAGGATTTGCATCTTGAGCATCTAGATGTTAAGACAACGTTTCTTCATGGAGATTTGGATGAGGAAATTTATATGGAACAGCCAGAAGGATTCGAGGTCAAGGGTAAGGAGAAGTTTGTGTGCAGATTGAAGAAAAGCTTGTATGGCCTCAAGCAAGCTCCTAGGCAATGGTACTTAAAATTTGACAGGTTTATGACTGAGCATGGCTACAGTAGGTGTCAATCTGACCATTGTGTGTATTTCAAGAGATTTGATAATGGTAGATATATTATTCTATTGTTGTATGTAGATGATATGCTGGTTGCAGGATCACACATGCAGGATATCTCTGAGCTTAAGGTGAAATTAGCTCAAATGTTTGCTATGAAGGATTTGGGAGTAGCAAAGAAAATCCTTGGCATGAGCATTAAGAGAGATAGGAAAAATCACAGGTTGATATTGTCTCAAGAAGATTATGTGGACAAGGTGTTGAAACAGTTCAATATGCAGGATGCTAAACCAGTAAGCACACCTTTGGCTGGACATTTTAAGTTGAGTAAAGAACAATGTCCTAATTCATATGATGAGGTAGAGTACATGAGTAAGGTTCCATATTCTTCCGCAGTAGGGAGTTTGATGTATGCAATGGTGTGTACTAGACCGGATATTGCCCAAGCAGTGGGAGTGGTAAGTAAGTATATGGCCAATCCAGGTAAGGAACATTGGAAAGCAGTTCAGTGGATCCTTAGATATCTGAGAGGAACCAGCAGTAGGCACTTGTGCTATGGAGGTTCAGATACTTCTCTACATGGTTATGTAGATTCAGATATGACAGGTGATTTGGATGGCAGGAGGAGCACTACAGGTTATGTTTTCACTGTAGGTGGAACGGCAGTTAGCTGGATATCTAAGTTGCAGAAGGTTGTTGCCCTGTCAACTACAGAAGCAGAGTATATTACAGCCACAAAGGCTAGCAAAGAGATGATATGGATGACATGGTTCATAGATGAGCTTGATAGGGAGCATGAGAGTTTCAGATTGTATAGTGATAGTCAGAGTGCAATCCATTTGGCTAAGAATTCAACCTTTTATTTAAGAACAAAGCACATACAACTAAGGTATCACTTCATACGACATGTATTGAAAGATGGTGAGTTGAAGCTGGAGAAGATCCATACAGATAGGAATCCTGCTGATATGTTAACCAAGCCGGTTACAAAGGAGAAGTTGAATCTCCATTCAACTTCTGTTGGTCTTCATGATTGAGTTGAAGATGGAAGAGCTAGAAGATGTTGCTGTACAGGTACTGGTGCAACTGTTTATCTCCAAGTGGGAGATTGTTAGGGTGTGGAGCTAAAAGCTTCACTAAGGAGCATACCTTATCAGTTTCGGGTCTACACAGACACTGGCATCGGTCAGGAGCGACCGACGTCAGCAAGGTGAAGTTGCAGAGGCACCGACGTCGGCAGTGGGTCGACCGACGGCGGTCACAGGCAAACAGTAGGAACCGACGTCGGTTACCTGTGCGTCCAGAAAGCTATTTCCGAGGATAGAAGCGAGTGTTTGCATGATGAGTTTGTATTGTATTCTTAAGCTCGCGTCTCTATTATTAGCAATATTATTTTTAGAGCCCTTGTTCAAGTGGCTTAACTATTTGTTGGAAGTGCATGCTCAAGTTTCCTAATTCTATATGTAGAATTAGATCTTCCTAGCTTATTTTAGTTATTGTGAATTATTTATAGAATTGGTATGTTGTCGAACAGTACATAATTGAATCAATCCAGGCTTGTTGGAGTTGATTGTTCTTAAGAGAGAGAGCTCTTGAGGAATAGAGATCTATTGAGAGATCTATACATCTAGGAGAGGTGTGGAAGAAAGAAGTTTCTTCAATTGTATTCCTTTTGTAAAGATTTTGTTAATACAAGTTTTCAGGGTGGTTTCTTGTATCTCTTGTTCTTGCTATTATCTCATTCTAATTACTTGTCTATCTGATTTATTTCTGCATTTATTGCTTTCACAAGGGTAATCTATTGTTAGTTGATCCCCAACATCTATGATGATTTCGTAACTTTTTTTATTTATAATTTTGAGAGGCGAGTTTTCTAAGTAATTAAACTTACCTTAGAATGGTTGATCAAATCATGGTTTTAAATTTTGTTACCTTCAATGTAATGTAATATTTATAGCTTAGATAATTAATTTTCATGAAAATGAACTAGAGGTAATTTTGTATTTGATTATTAGTATGAAAATTTGTGTGTTCTATCTCATTTGGCAATGTCTTTTGTCACAAAGGTTGTTCTAATGTCATTTAGTGTTTATAATTTAAGTCGTGGATACTCCCCACTATTTTGTGTTCTTTTTATGCTTGTTGCCTTAGTTTAAATTTTGGGCCACAATTGTAAATATTTGAGTTTGACTTTAGTTGCCATTGGGTAGACCTCAGTTAGGGCCTACTTGAAGTTGTTTTTGAGTGTACTCTTGGTATGAGTCTTGCTATTCACATTCGAGCTTAGTTTTGTGTATGTGTATACTTCTCATATGTAGGAAGGTACTTTTAATTCTTCCTAGTGCCTAGTTATGCTTGGGCCAATTAGTGGCTGCAGTGTTACCCGTAAAGAATAATGGTATTACGCTTAGTCATGTAATTGATTAGTGAAGACCGATTGTATTCACATCTAAACTAACATTTGTATAGGAGCAAGTGAACTATAGTAGCCCTGATTCTATGTGTGATGGAATCATCGTAGATATGTAAGTAGCTCAGGAAGTGGGCACAAGATCAGGAAACTAACCCTTAGCGTTCCCTCCTAATGTGGGTAACTAGCAATTAACTTTAGTGAGTTATTGGAACATGTGATTACCATTCGATCCTTGGTGCACTTGTTTACTTGTAGGTGGTAAGAAAGTTTTCTCTATGTATGTATTTATTATCGGTTTTAGCTACGTGGTTTTCTTAGTTGGTCATTTATTGTGGGATAGTGACCCTCATTGATTATTGGTGAATGAGTTATTTTATGTCATCATGACCTTGGTGTCACTTTTAAAGACTCTCTCAAGAGATAAAGTTTCTCTAAGCAACATAAGTTAGAAATTGTTAAGTCATTGACCATGTTAGAACAAGAAAATATAAGTTTCTAGACACCCCTGATTCTCATTATAATGTTGCGTCGAAGTTCTTGGGTAAGCACACATACACTGTGATGTATGTTGTGATTGATGACCTTAAGATGTGTCATTATTTTGAGTAGATAACTAGAACTTTAGAAGCTCATATGAGTGATGTACTAGTTTTTTAATTGGCTTAGATCATCATTTATTGTTTGGTGATGATGTCTCATGGAAGAGGCCATCACAAGTGTAAGGATAACTACATTGGACCTTAATTCCATGAAGTGGATATGAAGGTTACCCAAGTTGTGGTGGAGGCATCGGGTCTAGGTTTTTAGGTTAGATTAGGAGTGTTTATCGCATTCCTTCATGTTCATCTCATACATCTTTGATTGGATATATATATATATATATATATATATATATATATATGTTTAATATTAATTTAAGTTTAAATTTGATCATCATGCAATTGTTGGCAACCCTTTTACTTTAAATTTGGTTATTTTCTTAATTTGCATGTCTTGAGAGTTGAGTTATATAGGGTTAGTCGACTCTTCTTTTGGGATCTTTAAAGTGAGAACTTTGTGTTAAAGTGTTGTTGTTTTAGTTCACTTAGTTTCCTTTTAGTGTGTTCATCGGATTATATGTAAATAATCTTATGTTCCTTTAAATTAATAACTTATAATTAATCACTTTTAATTAAAGTGACTCATCTCTCTTCATTAATCACAATATCACTAATTGATTTTGGTATCACCTTGATGTTAACTTCATACACTTATATTCTACCCTTAAAGAGGTTTAATGATGGAAATCAAATGTAATAAATAAATCATGTAATAATTGTGTGTCACACTTCAATTGTGCATTGATTGAGTTACAACAAATAAAAATTAAGTAATCATAATGAATAAATAAACAACACTAAAGAGAAAAAAAAAATTACATGGGTTTTGGGAATTTTTTTTGGGGACTACAAACTTTCCTCACAAATATCCACCTTATCATGCCTTTTGGCTTAAATTTATTAAGTTATAATGTAATACTTTGGATAGGACTACACTTTCCTCATAAACATATTTACACCACTTTATTTTCATTATTCACATGTCATTATATGATCATACTTTCTTACATACACTAGTTCAAACACTAAGTTGATTTTTTCATTCATTTAGAACTTTTCATTGTTTTCATTAATTATTTATTATTTTTGGTTTGCATTGTTGATCATCCATTATTATCTCATTTACATCTTGGATTAAAATTTATTAATTATTGATTTCATTCACTTAAAGTGTTTTACATAACTCATCTTTTGCGATATGTTTTACATTTATTTTTACCATTTACTTTTGTTTTTCAAAATTTCATATACTTAGAGCTTTTTGTCATTTTACATCTTTGGAACCATGTATTTGCTCACATTTCATAGAAAAGAATAAAAAATACATCATACATTTATTTTAAGCATAAGAAACCACACTCAAATGTGCTAGACATAAAATACATCCATATATAACATTCATAAGTCATACTGAAACACAACTCTATATTTAAACGGCTAAAAAAATTATATATATTCTAATATAAAATGATACATAGTACAAAAATAGAACTAAAGCTGAGGTCCATCATGTATATCCAACTAAAGACATGATACACTACCCATAGCTGCCTAAAAATTCCATCCATGTATAATCTGTTGTAGTGACTATGTTCGTGATTATAGACCATCCACTTGACCTTATAGATTGGCCACTTGGATCTGTAATCTCGATACCTCTCCAATTTTAGCTAAATAAGTATCTCTCTCATGAACTAGTGTATGCCATTCATGAAACTCATACTTTCTAACTCTTGTTGGTATTATAGCATGAATTCCTTTTTATAATCTCTATATCTCTCAAGTATCCTCTCCAACCAACCTAAACTAATCAACATATGCTTGGGGTAAAGGCACCAACAAATCAATAAACTACGTAGTATTGTGTTGTGGTAGCATGTCATCCAAGATGTGATGGTGGGAAGTCTCCACCAAGGTCCTCCATCAAAAATTATATACTATAACATCTACAAAATGAAAACCAAAATAACATAAGATCTAATATGTAATCTAAAACCTCATACATCCATCTAGCATATATATATATATATATATATATATATATATTCCAAGAAAGAAATCAACATAAACACATTTTACTCACCCATAGTAGTACCATCAGCTTAATCACCTAACACTTGATGGGTGCCATGACTTTGAAGAGGCACAAAGCCCCTATAATTCCCTAGATGAATGACATACATGTGTCATGCTATACTATGTATCTATTGTAGTATAGTCCATCTAAGATATGGATGAGTTGTGGGATCCCCTTGCTGTAATTTTAGCTATGGATATGGCCATGGCTGAGCTTACACCTATTGACACCTCCTCAACCTTACTGGTGGTGGTGTTTGTTCTTATACCTACCATTACTTCCATAAAACTACCACTTCTCCTCCTATTGCAATGTACTCTCCTTATTTCCACCTCTGTTGTGTCTTGTTTCTTTAGAATGGGGTTGATGCACAAAGTTGGGGGATAAAAAACATAACAATCCCCTAAATTTTTGAATTCTTTTACAAAGGGCATACACACTTTTTTTTTGAAAATCTGAGGCTCAGGATATTGCCTGAGCCTTAAGGGCATATGCACATGAAATATATATATATATATATATATATATATATATATATATATATATATATATATATATATATATATATATATATGTAAAGAAATTGTAAAATTATATTCAGTAGGTATATGCATAAAAAAAAAGGGACTCTAAACTTGTTATATTGTATCCCTGAGCTCCATTCCCAACCCTACAAGTGAAAGTTAGAGAAATGAAAATAAAAATTTGAGAATTACTTTTTTATCTTAAAGTTGTCAAGTTTTTTTAAACCCTAAAATTTAAGGGTGGAGATCCATCTATTCTAAAGATGTAGATTAAACCTACCACCACTTAAGTCAACTGGGATCTTTTTGTTAATTTTAATAATTTTATTAAATAAATTAATACCCAACCCATTACATTTTGTGATTAAACTCTTTAAAAATAACTTTTAAATTGAATTAAGAATTATAAACCATTTTATTAAATTGATCTTCACAAAATTATTTTAGAAGTTTTAAATAATAAATTACACATTTTCATTAAATAAACTTAAAAAATGAATCAAGAAAATTATCTTAAATGTTTTCCAACTTACTAAAACCTTTTTCATAATCAATCGAAAATAAATATTTAAACTAAGAGTTTGTCAAAATTAAATATGATTTTCTTCCATTGAGGAATTATATAACAATCTTTAAATATTTTTTACCCTTTCAATAGTGGTTCTTTGGACCATTTCTGGAGGCTAACTCTTGTTTCTAGCCCTAAAGTTGATATGAAATCAATGTATTTAAAATACCATAGAATAATATTTTTCAAGTATGAAAGTTGTAAGCAAATTATTATAGCTTTGAATTATCATTAAAATAATAAAATAATTTTTATTGTTAAGTTTACTATTTTTCTATGATGATTTCGAAACTTTTTTTATTTATAATTTTGAGAGGCGAGTTTTCTAAGTAATTAAAGTTACCTTAGAATGGTTGATCAAATCATGGTTTTCAATTTTGTTACCTTCAATGTAATGTAATATTTATAGCTTAGATAATTAATTTTCATGAAAATGAACTAGAGGTAATTTTGTATCTGATTATTAGTATGCAAATTTGTGTGTTCTATCTCATTTGGCAATGTATTTTGTCACAAAGGTTGTTTTAATATCAATTAGTGTTTATAATTTAAGTCATGGATACTCCCCACTATTTTGTGTTCTTTATATGCTTGTTGCCTTAGTTTAAATTTTGGGCCACAATTGTAAATATTTGAGTTTGACTTTAGTTGCCATTGGGTAGACCTCACTTGGGGCCTACTTGAAGTTGTTTTGGAGTGTACTCTTGGTATGAGTCTTGCTATTCACATTCAATACACACTACACAGATCTGAACCACCTGTTAGTGAACCTAGCTCTGATACCACTTGTTGGGGATCAACCAACAATAGATTACACTTATGAAAGCAATAAACACGGAATTAAATCAGATAGATAAGTAACTGGAATGATAAATGGCAAGAACAAGAGATACAAGAAACCACCCTGAAAACTTCTATTAACAAACTCTTTACAAAAGGAATACAATTGAAGAAACTTCTTTCTTCCACACCTCTCCTAGATGTATAGATCTCTCACTAGATCTCTATTCCTCAAGAGCTCTCTCTCTCAGGAATAATCAACGCCAACAAGCCTAGATTGATTCAATTCTGTGCTATTCTTCAACATTCACATACAATGAACTACTACAATAATTCACACAAAGCTAAGAAGATCTAATTCTACATATAGAATTAGGAGACTTGAGCATGCACTTACAACAAACAGTTAAGCCTCTTGAACAAGGGCTCTAAAAATAATATTACTAATAATAGAGATGCGAGCTTAAGACTACAACTTAAACTCATCATGCAAACACTCGCTTCTATCCTTAGAAATAACATTCTGGACGCACAGGGAACTGACGCCGGTTCCTAATGCTTGCCTGTGACCGCCATCGGCTGACCCACTGCTGACGCCGGTGCCTCTACAACTGCACCTGACCGACGTCGGTCGCTCCTAACCGACGCCGGTGACTGTGTAGACCCGAACCTGTTAAAGTGTGCTCCTTGGTGAAGCTTTTAGCTCCACACCCTAACAATCTCCCACTTGGAGATAAACAGCTGCACCAGTACCTGTACAACAACATCTTCTAGCTCCTCCATCTTCAACTTAATCATGAAGACCAACAGAAGTTGAATGAAGATTCAACTTCTCCTTTGTAACTGGCTTGGTTAACATATCAACAGGATTCCTATCTGTATGGATCTTCTCCAGCTTCAACTCACCATCTTCCAATACCTGTCATATGAAATGGTACCTTAGCTATATGTGCTTTGTTCTTGAATGAAAGGCTAAATTCTTAGCCAAATGGATTGCACTCTGACTGTCACTATACAGTCTGCAACTCTCATGTTCCCTACCAAGCTCATCCATGAACCGTGTCATCCATATCATCTCTTTGCTAGTCTCTGTGGCTACAATATACTCTGCTTCTGTAGTTGACAAGGCAACAACCTTCTGCAACTTAGATATCCAGCTAACTGCTGTTCCACCTATAGTGAAAACATAACCTGTAGTGCTTCTCCTGCCATCCAAATCACCTGCCATATCTAAATCTACATAACCATGTAGAGAAGTATCTGAACCTCCATAGCACAAGTGCCTACTTCTAGTTCCTCTCAGATATCTAAGGATCCACTGAACTGCTTTCCAATGTTCCTTACCTGGATTGGCCATATACTTACCACTCCCACTGCTTGGGCAATATCTGGTCTAGTACACACCATTGCATACATCAAACTCCCTACTGCGGAAGAATATGGAACCTTACTCATGTACTCTACCTCATCATATGAATTAGGACATTGTTCTTTACTCAATTTAAAATGTCCAGCCAAAGGTGTGCTTACCGGTTTAGCATCCTGCATATTGAATCGTTTCAACACCTTGTCCACATAATCTTCTTGAGACAATATCAACCTGTGATTTTTCTTCTCTCTTAATGCTCATGCTAAGGATTTTCTTTGCTGCTCCCAAATCCTTCATAGCAAATGTTTGAGCTAATTTCACCTTAAGCTCAGAGATATCCTACATGTGTGATCCTGCAACTAGCATATCATCTACATACAACAATAGAATAATATATCTACCGTTATCAAATCTCTTGAAATACACACAATGGTCAAATTGACACCTATTGTAGCCATGCTCAGTCATAAACCTATCAAATTTTAAGTACCATTGCCTAGGAGCTTGCTTGAGGCCATATAAGCTTTTCTTCAAACTGCACACTAACTTGTCCTTACCCTTGACCTCAAGGCCTTCCGACTGTTCCATATAAATTTCCTCATCCAAATCTCCATGAAGAAATGCTGTCTTAACATCTAGCTGCTCAAGATGTAAATCCTTAAAAGCAACCAAAGACAATACAACCCTTATAGAATTCATTTTAACAACAAGAGAAAAAATCTCACCAAAGTCAATACCTGGCTTTTGTGTAAATCCTTTTACCACTAATCTGGCCTTATATCTCATCTGTCCATTCTCACCTTCTTTCAACCTGTAGGTCCATCTGTTCTTGAGTGTTCTCTTACTAGCTGGCAATTCAACCAAATCCCATGTTTGGTTCTCTCTTAAGGACTCCAACTCCTTAGCCATGCCACGCTCCCACTGACTCTTGGACTCCACCTGTATTGCTTCTTCAAAACTCTCTGGTTTGCCACCATCAGTTAGCAATAAATAAAATAAAGAAGGAGAATATCTAATTGGAGGCTTACTCACCCTTTCTGACCTCCTGATGGGTGTCTGAGACTCATTCACAACATGCTGTCCACCCAAATTCTCTGACAGTGACCGACCTCGATCACCTCCAGACCTGTTACTGGCTGACGTCAGTTCTGCCTGACCGACGTCGGTGCATGTCCTGTCGACATCGGTCTCTGTATGACCGACCTCGGTTTCTGTTCTGCTAACGCCAGTTCCTAATCTACCGATGTCGGTCTCTGTGTTTTCCTGCAAGTGATTATTTCTTTTTCCCATGAGCTCATATTGGACCTTCACCTCATTCGATTCACCATTGCTCTGCTCAGATTGATTCAGCTTCTTTAGTTGATCACAATACATCACTCTTTCATTGAAAACAACATCATGACTCCTAATTACCTTGTTAGTTTCTAGATTCCACAATCTGTAACCAAAATCATCTGAGCCATAGCCAATAAACGTGCACCTCATAGACTTAGCATCAAGCTTCTTTCTATTTTCTTTATCTATGTGCACAAAGGCTTCATAACCAAAAACTTTGAGATATGAGAGATCTACCTTTTTACCTGTCCATGCCTCTTCTGGAATACCACCATCCAGAGGTGTAGAGGGTCCTCTGTTAATCAGGTATACTGCAGTGTCAATAGCTTGTGCCCAAAACTGTAAGGGCAAACTAGCATGCAATCTCATACACCTTGCACGCTCCATTATTGTCCTGTTCATCCTTTCAGCAATTCCATTCTGCTGAGGTGTCCTTAGAACCATCCTTTGCCTATGGATTCCATGCATATAACAATAATCTCTGAACTTATAACTGTAGAACTCACCGCCATTGTCAAATCTCAGGCACTTCAATCTTTTACCTGTTTCATTCTCAACCATGGCTTTCCAAATCTTAAAAGTCTCAAATACATCAGATTTTCTCCTAATACAATAGATCCATACCTTCCTTGTAGCATCATCTATGAAAGATACATAGTACAGTGATCCTCCAATGGAAGCAACCTGAGCCGGTCCCCACACGTCTGTGTGAACAAGCTGCAACTATGCCTCTTCTTAGTAGACCCAGTCTTGAGAAAACTAACCCTTTTCTGTTTTCCAAATACACAGTGCTCACAAAACTCTAGATCTATGCCTTTTAAATCTGAAAGCATACCTTTGGACTTAAGAATTGACATCCCCTTCTCACTCATGTGGCCAAGCCTTGAGTGCCACAATTTAGCATCCACATCTGAAGTAGATAATACAGAAGGAGATTTGTTAGTAACACAATTACACAAATAGAGAGTACCTTCTCTCTTACCTCTAGCCATAACAAGTGCACCCTTGGTCACCTTCCAAGATTCTACTGTGAGAGTTACTGTACAACCCTCATCCCCTAACTTTCCTACAGAAATCAAATTTCTCTTTAAGCTAGGAACATGCATCACATCTCTCAACACCCATGTGTTGCTATTCTGCATCTTCAGCTGCACTTTACCTTTGCCAATTATTTTACAGGGCTCATCATCCCCTAGATACACTATTCCAAAATCTCCATGGATATAGTCACTAAAATTTTCCCTGTTAGGGGTAGCATGAAAAGATGCACCAGAATCTAACACCCAAGATTCTATATTATTATGCAGAGAGAAAATTAAAGCATCTTGTGCAATACCTGCAACCTTGGCCTCTTCCTTTCCTTCGTGCTGATTATCCTCCTTAGGCTTTGACCAGTAATCTCTGCTTATGTGCCCAATCTTTCCATAGTTCCAGCATTGTGGCTTCCTACCATTCCTGGATTTAGATCTACCTTTCCCCTTAGACTTGGATCTTGATCTGCCTTTCTTGCTCTTATCTTTTTGCCTTCCCCTGCTCTCAAAACTTAAAGCATTCCTAGATGTCTCTTCTGTGCTTTTCCTACGTATTTCCTCATTCAAGATAACACTAACAACATCCTCTACTTTCAAAATATTTGATGCAGATGCAGTATTACTTACTGCCATTACTAAGCCATGCCAGCTTACGGGCAAAGAACATAATATTAAAAGAGCTTTTATTTCATCATCAAACACTATATTGACTAAACTTAATTGATTCACAATTCCATTGAAATCATTCAGATGAGTAGAAACAGATCCACCTTCATTCATATGCAAATTAAATAACTGCTTCATAAGATATACCTTATTAGAAGTTGAGGGTTTTTCATACAAATTTGCTAACGTAGTCATCAACTCTACCATAGACTTTGCCTGTGATAAATTGGATATCACAGTGGATGCTAGACTCAGTCTTATAGACCCCAGAGCCTTTCTATCAAGAACTTCCCATTCTTCATCCTCCATGTCTTTGGGCTTCTTTGCAACCCCACCTAACGGTAAGTAGAGATCTTTCTGATACAGATAGTCCTCTATCTGCATTCTCCAATGTTGGTAATTTTTGCCATTGAACTTTTCCATTCTCAGTTTACTTTCATCTGCCATTGCTTCTCCCACTCAAACAGAAATCCCTACAGAAACCCTGTGAGAACTTGTAATCAATACACACTACACAGATTTAAACCACCTGTTAGTGAACCTGGCTCTGATACCACTTGTTGGGGATCAACCAACAATAGATTACACTTATGAAAGCAATAAATGTGGAATTAAATCAGATAGATAAGTAACTGGAATGATAAATGGCAAGAACAAGAGATACAAGAAACCACCCTGAAAACTTCTATTAACAAACTCTTTACAAAAGGAATACAATTGAAGAAACTTCTTTCTTCCACACCTCTCCTAGATGTATAGATCTCTCACTAGATCTCTATTCCTCAAGAGCTCTCTCTCTCAAGAACAATCAACTCCAACAAGCCTGGATTGATTCAATTCAGTACTGTTCTTCAACATTCACATACAATGAACTACTACAATAATTCACACAAAGCTAAGAAGATCTAATTCTACATATAGAATTAGGAGACTTGAGCATGCACTTACAACAAACAGTTAAGCCTCTTGAACAAGGGCTCTAAAAATAATATTACTAATAATAGAGATGCGAGCTTAAGACTACAACTTAAACTCATCATGCAAACACTCACGTCTGTCCTCTGAAATAACATTCTGGACGCACAGGTAACCGACGCCGATTCCTGCTACTTGCCTGTGACCGCCATCGGCTGACGCACTGTCGACGCCAGTGCCTCTGCAACTGCACCTGACCGATGTCGGTCGCTCCTGACCGACGCCGGTGACTGTGTAGACCCGAACCTATTAAAGTGTGCTCCTTGGTGAAACTTTTAGCTCCACACCCTAACAGGGGCCTACTTGAAGTTGTTTTGGAGTTTACTCTTGGTATGAGTCTTGCTATTCACATTCGAGCTTAGTTTTGTGTATGTGTATACTTCTCATATGTAGGGAGGTACTTTTAATTCTTCCTAGTGCCTAGTTATGCCTTAGCCAACTACTGGCTGCAGTGTTACCCGTAAAGAATAATGGTATTATGCTTAGTCATGTAATTGATTAGTGAAGACCGTTTGTCTTCACATCTAAACTAACATTTTTATAGGAACAAGTGAACTATAGTAGCTTCGATTCTATGTGTGATGGAATCATTGTGGATATGTAAGTAGCTCAGGAAGTGGGCACGGGATCAAGAAACTAACCCTTAGGGTTCCCTCCTAATGTGGGTAACTAACAATTAACTTTAGTGAGTTATTGGAACATGTGATTACCATTCGATCCTTGGTGCACTTGTTTACTTGAAGGTGGTAAGAAAGTTTTCTCTATGTATATATTTATTATTGATTTTAGCTACGTGGTTTTCTTAGTTAGTCATTTATTGTGGGATAGTGACCCTCAATGATTATTGGTGAATGAGTTATTTTATGTCATCATGACCTTGGTGTCACTTTTAAAGACTCTCTCAAGAGATAAAGTTTCTCTGAGCAACATAAGTTAGAAATTGTTGAGTCATTGACCATGTTAGAACATGAAAATATAAGTTTCTAGACACCCCTGATTCTCATTATAATGTTGCGTCGAAGTACTTCGGTAAGCACACATACCTTGTGATGTATGTTGTGATTGATGACCTTAAGATGTGTCATTATTTTGAGTAGATAACTAGAACTTTAGAAGCTCATCTGAGTGATGTACTAGTTTTTAAATTGGCTTAGATCATCATTTCTTGTTTGGTGATGATGTCTCATGGAAGAGGCCATCACAAGTGTAAGGATAACTACATTGGACCTTAATTCCATAAAGTGGATATGAAGGTTACCCCAGTTGTGGTGGGGGCATCGAGTCTAGGTTCTTAGGTTAGATTAGGAGTGCTTATCTCATACATTCCTTCATGTTCATCTCGTACATCTTTGATTGGATATATATATATATATATATATATGTTTAATATTAATTTAAGTTTAAATTTGATCATCGTGTAGTTGTTGACAACCCTTTTACTTTAAAATTGGTTATTTTCTTATTTTGCATGTCTTGAGAGTTGAGTTATATAGGGTTAGTCGACTCTTCTTTTGGGATCTTTAATGTGAGAACTTTGTGTTAAAGTGTTGTTGTTTTAATTCACTTAATTTCCTTTGAGTGTGTTCATCGGATTATATGTAAATACTCTTATGTTCCTTTAAATTAATAACTTATAATTAATCACTTTTAATTAAAGTGACTCATCTCTCTTCATTAATCACAATATCACTAATTGATTTTGGTATCACCTTGATGTTAACTTCATACACTTATATTCTACCCATAAAGAGGTTTAATGATGGAAATCAAATGTAATAAATAAATCATGTAATAATTGTGTGTGTCACACTTCAATTGTGCATTGATTGAGTCACAAAAAATAAAAATTAAGTAATCATAATGAATAAATAAACAACACTAAAGAGAAAAAAAATTACATGGGTTTTGGGACAATTTTTTTGGCGACTACAAACTTTCCTCACAAATATCCACCTTATCATGCCTTTTGGCTTAAATTTATTAAGTTATAATGTAATACTTTTGATAGGACTACACTTTCCTCATAAACATATTTACACCACTTTATTTTCATTATTCACGTCATTATATGATCATACTTTCTTACATACACTAGTTCAAACACAAAGTTGATTTTTTCACTCATTTAGAACTTTTCGTTGTTTTCATTGATTATTTATTATTTTTGGTTTGCATTGTTGATCATCCATTATTATCTCATTTACATCTTGGATTAAAGTGTTTTACATAACTCATCTTTTGCGATATGTTTTACATTTATTTTTACCATTTACTTTTGTTTTTCAAAATTTCATATACTTAGAGCTTTTTGTCATTTTACATCTTTGGAACCATGTATTTGCTCACATTTCATAGAAAAGAATAAAAAATACATCATACATTTTTTTTAGCATAAGAAACCACACTCACATGTGCTAGACATAAAATACATCCATATATAACATCCATAAGTCATACTGAAACACAACTCTATATTTATATGGCTAAAAAAATTGTATATATTCTAATATAAAATGATACATAGTACAAAAATAGAACTAAATCTGAGGTCCATCATGTATATCCAACAAAAGACATGATACACTACCCATAGCTGCCTAAAACTTCCATCCATGTATAATCTATTGTAGTGACTATGTTCGTGATTATAGACCATCCACTTGCCCTTATAGATTGGTCACTTGGGTCTGTAATCTTGATACCTATCCAATTTTAGCTAAATAAGTATCTCTCTCATGAACCAGTGTATGCCATGCATGAAACTCATACTTTCTAACTCTTGGTGGTATTATAGCATGAATTGCTTTTGATAATCTCTATATCTCTCAAGTATCCTCTCCAACCAACCTGAACTAGTCAGCATATGCTTGGGGTAAAGGCACCAACAAATCAATAAACTACGTAGTATTGTGTTGTGGTAGCATGTCATCCAAGATGTCATGGTGGGAAGTCTTCACCAAGGTCCTCCATAAAAAAAATATACTATAACATCTACAAAATGAAAACCAAAACAACATAATATCTAATATGTAATCTAAAACCTCATACATCCATCTAGCATATATATTTATTTATCCAAGAAAGAAATCAACATAAACACATTTTACTCACCCATAATAGTACCATCAGCTTAATCACGTAACACTTGATGGGTGCCATAACTTTGAAGAGGCACAAATCCCCTATAATTCCCTAGATGAATGACATACATGTGTCATGCTATACTATGTATCTATTATAGTATAGTCCATCTAAGATATGGATGAGTTGTGGGATCCCCTTGCTATAATTTTAGCTATGGATATGGCTGTGGCTGAGCTTAAACCTATTGACACCTTCTCAACCTTACTAGTGGTGGTGGTTGTTCTTATACCTACCATTACTGCCATAAAACTACCACTCCTCCTCCTATTGCAATGTACTCTCCTTGTTTCCACCTCTGTTGTTGTCTTGTTTCTTTAGGATGGGGTTGATGCACAAAGTTGGGGGATAAAAAACATGAAAATCCCCTAAATTTTTAAATTCTTTTACAAAGGCCATACACACTTTTTTTTTGAAAATCTGAGGCTCAGGCTATTGCCTGAGCCTCGAGGGCATATGCCCCTTTCAAAGGGCACACACCCTTTATAAAGGATGTAATACAAAGGACATATGCCTTTTATAGACAATAAGGGGCATATTCCCTTCCTTTTTTTCATTTCCACGAGTTATGTAGAGGAGAAACCCATGCCTAAGAGACTTGGGGAAGATTTTTTTTGCTAAATTTATAGATTGATGCACATGCTTTGGAGCTTCATTTTGCTAATGGGATTCAACATTAGATTGCTTCATATCAAGTATGTTATTTTTGCCTTTTTTTTCATTTCTTTGTAACTTATTGAACTAGGGTTTTGATTTTAAATTTGTATCTAATTTTTTACATTGGCTAAAAAAAATTCATTCAAAAAAAATTTAGATACATAAGTTCAATGGATCCATTTCTTGAAGAAAATGTTGGACAAAACCCCCAAAAGTTTGATTTTACACAAGAAGAAGTTGAATTATATGAGCAATACAATGCCAAATGTCAACAATAATAAATAATTATCAATGGTTTGCGTCACTCTTCAGTGAGTAGTGCATAAATTTTACTTGCCAGTATATTAGAATCTATTTTTAATGAAGTGAAAAATGTGACTTCACAACTGGGTGCAATGTTGCATCGAAGAGAGGCTCTAAATAATTTTATTTTGATAAATTATCATATGAAGATGTGAAAAAAAAACAACGAAAGAAGATTTGTGTGCTTTATTTATTAAATATAGAACTAACCTACCTCCACCAACAAATTGTAAACAGATTAGCATTGATTGGTGTATTCATACAAAGATTAAAAATAACTTTTGGGATAGGTGGTGGATGGTGTTTGATGACCCTCCATGCAACAATAATAAGGTTCCATTATATTTTTTGAGAAAATTATACTGTGAGTTTTTATTACAAGTAATTCCAAATTATTTCAACATGAAGGCATCCCAAGGTAGGGGAGGCGGGTCTTCATTTGATAGACCTAGTGTTAGGTAGGACCAAAACCATCATAACCAACCTCTGAGATACAAAAGAATAATATCACATGCCACTATTTCTAAAATTTTGCATCATAACATACAGATGGACCCCTTAAGGTAGTTACTAGTTTGACATAAATTATGATTAATAATGGTATGCATACTTTGAAGACTTCTACTTAGCCTACAGGTGGTGCTAGTGGTAGTGGTGGTGCTAGTGGAAGTGGTGGTGTTGGTATAGGTGCTAGTGTCCCTCCTACTTATGTTATAGTTCCTATGCATCATTTTACATCATGCAGGAGAAAGTGTATGTGACCTCCTGATCAGGTGCAACATATGCATAATACATTTATGGAGATTAACATGTCAAAGCGTACACCATCTGTATATGAGTCAACAGTACCAGACAATAATATTCCAAACATTAGCCTGCTAGAATATATGCCACATGTAGATGCTTTAGCAACATATGAGACTAGCATTTCAGACACTATGTGAGATGTAGTAGCTTTAGTGATTCTTATCAAGATACACCAAGCTCATGTTTTAGAGGATTCTTCACCATCTGTATTTGATACATAGGTTTAATTTTAATTATAGTTTGTTTTCTTTTGTAAAAGAATATTAAGTTTATTTTCTAGTACATGTGTTTACTTAATTGACTCATTTATTTAACTGAACTTGTTATTTGTTGTTTGTATCTAGTTGATTGGTGATATTCTAGGTACCTTAGTAGGCTTTGAATCTATTGTAGAGGCCATAATTGGCACAGGTGTACCTTACACATAGGTTTGTAAATTTTTAAATTAACATGTTTATTCATTTTTATGTTTATTATTCTTTGAATAAAAAACACTATTTTAATATATATTATAGTCATAGCTTTTTAACATGTTCATTGGATTCACATATTATTCATTTATTGGTTTTATAGATGATGGGGGATGCTATGGGCACCCATTATGGATGAGAAAAAGGTATAGGTGATGTTGTTGCTACATCGAAGAATACTCTATCTTCGTAGTAGGTTATGATTCAGGGACAAAGACTATAGTGAGAACACATAGTTTAATTGTTTTTCTATCTTTAAGCAATGATATTTTATGCCATATTTACATAATTTTATGCAACTTTAGATCTATTGATATATGTATGATCCATAGGATTCACCATCATAGGTGTATATGCTGTCTTGTATCCCTAGAGAACCCTTTAGATGGTATACAATGAGTGTAGAATCATTTTACATTCTTGAAAAATCTATAAAAATTTCAATATACAATTTTAATGCATTATTTTTTATTTTTTATATGTTATGTAGAGACAACAATTTTCATCAGTTTTCTCAAAGTCTGAGAGGAGAGTATCTCTTTGTATTGAGACATCCAACACCCCTGGCTCTATGTCTATGGAAACAAAGTGCAATTTATTTGGAGGCAATGGGGAGCATGAGAGCTATTTGGTGTGCTAGGGATCTAGTTGTAGACATAATCTATTTTATATGCTAATATGGCCCACATTATATGTCTGTATGGCACATTTTGTTTATGTATATAGTTATAGGCACAATCAATTTTATATGCTGATATGGCCCACATTGTATGCCCATATGGTGCATTTTGTCTATGTACATGTTATGGTCTACATTTTTTCTTGATATATGTTATATTATTTATGTTAAATTATGACATAAAACTTTTCATGTATCGCATATATACTATTTGTGTTAAGCACAAAATATACTGAGAGGGGGGGTGAATCAGTGAATTATATATATTTTTACTTAATTGAATTTCTTTTCTTTAACCACTCAATCACACATTCAAGATATGTAATAAAACTGAAACAATAATTTGCACCACACAAGAGAGAGAGAGAGACACCAGATTTTTACATGGAAACCCAAAGTGGGAAAAACCATGGAGAATAATCTCAAGTATATGAATGAGCACCAACTCAAAATACAAAGTTAGCAAGCACCAACTTGCGGGAGCACTAACCCTTTTACCGAGCACCAACTCAAAATACAAAGTTAGCAAGCACCAACTTGCGGGAGCACTAACCCTTTTACCGAGCACCAACATTACAATTATTTGTAAGCACCAACCCACAGAAGCACCAACTCCTTGCAAAGATTTGTGAGCACCAACCCACATGAGCACCAACCCCTCTTGTGTATAAAACACAACTATCTCTCAATGTTGCTTACTCAAAAAATGATAAAACTCTACACTATCTCTTGCTTTTCTCTCTTCAAAAACAAATACAAACCATTCACTCTCTTGTATTTTACAAATGGCTTCTCAAGCCTTTATTTATAGCTCTCCACATGACATTTGGCATTCACCCTTTGTGACCCTTCAATCCTCATGGAAAATGGTGCCAGACTTGCATGACCTTTTGTATCCTTGCATTTGAAAAATCATATGGTGACCCTTTATAAACAAAAGCATCCTTTCCTCTTTTGTCTTTATCTTGGTGACTTTTCATATTCCTCAAAGTGTCCCTTCATGGAAAAATGCACCATACCTCTTTTGTCTTCACATGGTGACTCTTGGAATTCTTCAACATGACTCTTCATGAGAAAATGTGTCCCATTCCTCTTTCATCTTTTACCCATGATTATTTGACTTCTCCATGGGCCCTCTTTTGACTTATATGTAACCAAAAATATATTCATTAATATTAAATAAATATTAACACACATTAGCTAAGATATGAATATTAAAAACACCATTAAATACAATGGGGCCTTTATCACCAATAATGCTAGACCTTTGACATTAATTACAATATTTCCAACAATCTCCCCCTTTGTCATTGATGGCAACCTCAAACTAAAACTGCCACATCCTAAAACCTGCACATACTGCCATCTAAAAAATATATAGTAACTCCCCCTTACTGTATCACTATGTACTTATTCCTTGTACCTATTTTTGCACTTGTACCTATACCTATTAATCTACCCCTTTGACATCAATGGCAAAGGGCCTACCTAGAGCTAACACTTAGCTCCCCCTAAACTAATGCTGAACCTCAATGATAGGAAGTAAAAGAAATTACTCCCAACTTCTCTCATAGATACTAAAATGCGTCTTTTGGTAGTGCCTTTGTGAAAATATCTGCAATCTGATCTGTAGTACTGATATAATCCATCTTAACCTATTGATCTATAACCTACTCTCTAAATAAGTGATATCTAATGGGAATATGTTTTGTTCTTGAATGCATCACTAGATTCTTCAATATATTAATAACACTTGTGTTAGCACAAAAAATAGAAATAGGTTCATCATACTTTACCTTGATATCTTCCAAAGTTTGCTTCATCCAAATCACTTGAGTACAACACAATACCACTATAATATATTTTTCTTCAAATGTAGAAAGTGATATTGAATTCTACTTCTTACGTAGCCATGATACTAAGCTATCACCAAGGAAGAAAACTCCTCCACTTATACTCTTTCTATCATCCAATCACCCTACCCATTATGAATTTGTATAAGCAACCAAAGTGAAATCTCTGCCTATGAGATACCATAATATGTAATCCAATGTCCCCTTGATATATCTAAATATTCTCTTTACCAACTGAACATGACTATCTTTTGGAGCTGACTGATATCTTGTAACCATACCTACTACATGCATGATGTCTAGCTTTGATGCTATTAAATATGAAAGACTACCAATCATAGATCTATACAAAGATTAATCTGTAATAGGTGAATCTTCATCCTTGCTCACCTTATTTCCTATACACATTGGTGTGCCAACTGGGGCATAATGCTCAAAACCAAATTTCTTGAACATTTCCTTGGCATATTTGCTTTGAGATATGAAAATTCCTTTATCTGACTGAAATATTTACAATCCTAAGAAAAATGACAATTCTCCAAGCATAGACATCTCAAATTATTTTTGCATATTATTATAATTTTTTTGGTCATCTTTTCAATATTTCCTCCAAAAATGATGTCATCAACATATACCACAACAATCAATTGATGCTCACCTTCTATTTTGATGTAGAGATTACTAGCAACAAATCCTCTCTTGAAACCTTGATCCTGCAGGTACTTATCAAGTCTTGCATACCAAGCTTTGGGAGCTTGTTTCAATCCATACAATGATTTCTTCAATCTGCATACATGGCTACTAATATTTGAGAGAATAAATCCCTCATGCTACTCAATGTAGACCTCTTATTCTAGATTCCTATTCAGGAAGGTAGATTTGACATCCATATAAAACACTTTAAAAATTTTAAACACTGCATATGTAAGAAACATTCTAATAGCCTCTAACCTTGCCACTGGTGCAAAAGTTTCTTCAAAGTCTATTCCCTCAATCTGAGCATATCCTTTACATACTAATCTTGCTTTATTTCTGGTCACTTCTCCATTTTCATTCAACTTATTTCTATAAACCCATTATGTTCCTATCACATTGTGATCTTTTGGTCTAGACACTAATTCCCAAGTATCATTCTTTTCTATTTGATTTAATTTTTTATCCATAGCCTTAACCCAATGCTTATCATGTCTAGCTTCTAAAAAAGTTTTAGGCTGAATTTTAGCTAACAAAGAGAAATTAACTTTCTTAGATTCACTTACCATCATTCTTTTGGTGTGAATTCCTTCATTTATGTCCCTAATGATGTCACTTTCATTATGATTTCTTTGAACATATTTGGATGGAGTTTTGGTGTCCTTTTTCTCCTTCTCATCTTCATATAAATATTCAAAATCTTCTTTGAACATATTTGGATGGAGTTCTGGTGTTTGTATCACATATGCCATAAGAATACCATGAAGCTCATCCATCTTTAGCTTGGTTAAATTCTTCATCTCTTCGATTGCCAAAATTTTTGCATCATATCTCAATGGTAGAGATCTCAAAACTTTTTGAACCACAGTTGATTATTCTAAATGTTCTCCAAAACCTTGAATCTGATTAACTATTTGATCAACCTGTAAAAGATAGATTGCTATATTTTCTTCCTCTTCCATCTTGAAACTCTTAAACTATCTTCTGAAAGTGTGAAGCTTAGTTTGTTGAACCTTGCCATCACCTTTGTAAATATTCTCATGTTTTACCTAGGTTTTATGAGCAGATTTACATTGCATAACTTTAACAGATTCTGATTCACATAAATCACATAAAATAGAATCTAAAGCTTTATCATTATTTTCACTTGCCTTCTTTTCTGTCAGAGTAGTTACAAGTGTCTGTGGCTCTTCATATTCCTCCACCACTGCTTGCCATATGTCAAATCCAAGGGCCATCAAATAAGTCTTCATCCTTATGCTCTAAAAAACATAATTCATCCCATCAAACAAAGGTACCTTATTTGTAGAAAATCCTTCATGTGATCCAGACATTGTGCTTTCTCAATCTAACTTCAAGCTGTAAATTTGTTTCAAAAGGAACCTACTCTAATACCAAATTTTAAGCATAAAATATACTGAGAGGGGGGGGGGTGAATCAGTATATTATATGTCTTTTTACTAATCTGATTTATTTTCTTTAACCACTTAATCACACATTCAAGATATGCAATAAAACTGAAACAATAATTTGCACAGACACCAGATTTTTACGTGGAAACCCAAAGTGGGAAAAATCACAGAGAATAATATCAAGTATAAGAATGAGCACCAACTCAAAATAAAAAGTTTGCAAGCACCAACTTGAAGGAACACCAACCCTTTTTTTGAGTACCAACACATCAACTATTTGTGATCACCAACCTCTAGGAGCACCAACCCCTTGTAAATATTTATGAGTACCAACCCATAGGAGCACCAAACCCTCTTATGTATAAAACACAACTATCTCTCAATATTGCTTACTCAACAAATGATAGAACTCTACAATATCTCCTGCTTTTCTCTCTTCGAAAACAAATACAAACCATGCACTATCTTGCATTTTAAAAATGGCTTCTTAAGCCTTTATTTATATCTTCCAAATGACCTTTGGCATTCACCCTTTGTGACCCTTCAATCCTCATGGAAAATGGCACCAAACTTGCATGACCCTTTGTATCCTTGCATTTGAAAACTCATATGGTGACCCTTCATAAGTAAAAGCATCCTTTCTTCTTTTATCTTTATGTTGATGACTTTTTGTATTCCTCAAAGTGTCCCTTCATGGAAAAATGTGCCATACCTCTTTTGTCTTCACATGGTGACTCTTGGAATTCCTCAAGATGACTCTTCATGAGAAAATGCGTCCCATTCCTCTTTCATCTTTTACCTCGTGACTCTTTGACTTCTCCATGGGCCTTCTTTTGACTTATAGGCAACCAAAAATATATTCATTAATATTAAATAAATATTAACACACATTAGCCAAGATATGAATATTAAAAACACCATTAAATACAATGGGGCCTTTATCACCATAATGCTATACCTTTGACATCAATGACAATATTTCCAACAATTTGACAATATGATTCCTTTAATTATGCACATTTTCTATTTTTATCATTTAATGTTTACACATGTTATTGGTTAATGATTGAATTATTACTTCATATGGGGTTAAAAAATTGACATTATTCTCTAAGTTAGGTGCTTTGAATCATTATGTATATTTTACATTTACATGTGATATTTGCTATTTACTTGTTTCATTTACGTTTGCTATTTATTTGCCAACCCACTCATAAATCTCCATTTAGACCTATGGCATAAAATAAAAATGCTTTCAATGAAGGATACCAACCTAAGAAGGCCACAAAAAAATTGACTCCTCATATGCCTTCTATCTCAGATAAAGGCAAGAATAATTATAGTGAAAAGTGGTGCCATCAACAATTGCCTGAGAGCCACAAATACTCTCAATGTTGGGCATACCAATCCTTTCTTTGAAAACTTACATCATATCATGCACATATAGATGATACCTAACCAAATAACACTTTTCTAATCACTAACAATGCTTCCACAGAGACCTATACGGAGTATGAACACCTCTTCCATACCATGTTATGGATCAAGGTTTAACCTCTTCATGTCTTATCATTAAAAATCTAAGCTAGAATAACATCATCACACTAGATACAACCCAACAACTTGGCCTTCCCACTATTGTGCATTGCAAGCTATAATCCCTGGGGTGGATTCAGTAAGGTACAAATATATAAGTTTGGAGGCAATGCACATTCTAGTATAAATTTGAGCCTATGGAGGGTACCATCACTTGCAAAATTGTGCCTCGTCAAGTCTATAACATATTATTTGGGAGGTTGTACTTGTATGACTGAGATTCTAAATATCAATCAAAAACAAAAATTTGGGATGTACACACAAATATTGCTTCTTCAACCTCTTATAGTCAACTCCACTAACCAAAGTCATGTTGGTCTCTTCTAAAAAATGTCATAAACTAATCATGAACGTGCATAGTTTTATGTTACTCATGGTTTGTCTTAAGACACTTGTGCAGGAAAGAAAGTAAGATTTTATAGTATGATCAATGAAATCAATGTCCCAATAACAAAAACTTGACAAGTTATTGAATCCACATAATGGATTCTTCCTAGAGCTTGAATTTATTCCAATGCACTATGTAGTAAAACACCACATATATTTGGTCCATTTATAAAAAACCCTTTCTATCATAAACAAATTTGGGAGAATGATGAATCTTGGTGTTAAATATAAGAGATCCTTGATCAAGGCAAGATAAGACCTGGGTCTTCTCCTTACAAGAGTCTAATATCCCTCACACCTAAGAATAATGGTTCATATCATCTATCCATTTACTATCACTCAATAAAATCATGGTGAAGAATCAATGTCCATGGTTAAGGATTGATGACCTCTTAAGCAAAATATAAGGTGTACAATACTTTACCAAAATAAAAAATAATAAGGAAATTTAAGTGAAATCGGGATCAATTTCATGGACATGTAAATATTATATATTGTACTTGATCATAAATGTTAGGAGGTTTAGTGATCCACTTGTGTATGTCTTGAGCTCGTACTTGTCCATACAACAAACAAAGATAATTATATGTGTCCATAAAGTCACTATGGCCTACTTATGCATGGGTTAATATCGACATTGCTATCCCTCTCTAGACTATCCACATAATTACAATCTTGGCAAGGCAAGAATATATACATAAATGAAGGGACTTAATCAACTTCAATATTCCAATTTTAATATTTTACCCATAAATTCATAAAATCATGTTTTGTCTATTACGCCTAATTACCCTCTAGTAGGTCAAAACTCAAGATATAGTTTTCTTACAATGAATTATACTTTTATGAGGTTTGTACAAATGAATTAGAGGTGTTTCAACCTTCATTTAGATTTTAAAGACTCAATTTTGAAGTTTCTAAATGAATATCTCTCCTTGCTATAAAAAAAATAGAAAACATGGTATCTCTTACACATACTCGATTGGTCAGAGGAGTCCAATCGATGAACCATATATGTGGACATGTCTAGATGGGAATTTTTAGGCTAGGACCACTTTTGTCAAATCTCAATAGACCCCTGGGAGTGAAAGTTGTAGTTGGTTGGAGGCATCCCTAAAGAGAATTCACTCATCCCTAAATGTGTAAAATGAGCAAACTTTGATCACACATTGCATAAGAACTATGAGGGGTAAAGACAAATAATTAACTCTTACATGTGTAGGGATGAGTCCTCTAAGAAAGACTAGGATGATTTTATATAACTAATGATGGATGAGATGTGGCAATGAGGTTTCTCTCATGGTTAAATCTCTCAGAATAGGGTAAAAGTTGGTGAATGGGGGACATAAAATCTGACTCATTAGCCCAATTGATGAACCATCTATGCAAACATGTCTATATGGGTATTTTTAGGCTAGAACCACCTTTATTTGATATTTTTATACCCATAGGAGTGAAAGTTATGGTTGGTCAGAGGCATCCTTTAAGAGAATTCACTCATCCTCGAATGTGCAAAATGACCAAACTTTAATCATGCATTGCACGAGAACTGTGAGGGATAGAAATGAACCATCAACACTTAAACACATAAAGATGAGTCCTCTAAGAAATACAAGGAAGATTTTATCTAACTCTTGATAGATGAGATGAAGCAATGAGGTTTCTCTCATGGCCAAATCTCTCAGAACGAGATAAAAGTTGGTGAGTAGGGGCCAAAGAATATGACTCATCAACCCACTCGATGAATAATCTACACAAACACATCCAGATGTGAATTTTTAGGATATAAACACCTTTGTAAAATATTAGTAGACCCCTAGGAGTGAAATTTGTATTTGGTCAAAGGCATCCCTTAAGATAATTCACTCATCCTTGAATGTTTAAAATGAGTGAACTTTGGTCGCACATTGCATAAGAATCATGAGGGATAGAGATGAACCATCAACTCATACACATGAAAGGATGAGTCCTATAATAAATCCCAAGATAATTTTATCTAAATAATGATGGATGAGATGTGGAAATGAGGTTTATCTCATGGCCAAATCTCTTAAAATGGGGTAAAAGTTGGTCAGTGAGGGCCATAGAATCTGACTCGTCAACCCAATCAATGAATCATATACATGAACACATTTAGATGGGAATTTATAGGCTATAACCACCTTTGTTTGGTGTCTATAAACCCTTGATAATGAAATTTTTAGTTGGTCAGAGGCATTCCTAAAGATAATTCACTCATCCTTAAATGTCCAAACTTCAGTCATGCATTGCATGAGAACCATGAGGGCTAGAAATAAACTGTGAGATCTTACATGGGCAAGGATGAGTCATATAAGAAATATCAAGAGGATTTTATCTATATTATGATGGATGAGATAAAATAATTAGGTTTTTATCATGCCTAAATATCTCAAAATAGGGTAGAAGTTGGTCAATGAGGGCCATAAAATCTGACTCATCAGCCCAATCGATGAACTATCGACACAAACACATCTAAATGGGCATTTTTAAGATATAAACACAATTTTATGGTCTTGGTAGACCCCCAAGAGTGAAATTTACAGTTGGTTAGAGGCATTCTTGAAGATAATTCATTCATCCTTGAATGTGCAAAATCAGCGAACTTCAATCACGCATTGTATGAGAATTGTGAGGGATAGAGATGAACCATCAGCGCCTACACATGTAGGAATAAGTATTCTAAGAAATAATGGAGTATTTTATCTAGATTATGATGGATGATATATGGAAATGAAGTTTTTATCATGGCCAAATGTCTTAGAATGGGGTAAAATTTGGTCAATAGGGGCCATTAAATCTGACTCATCAACCCAATCAATGAATTATCTATACAAACACCTCTGGATGGGTATTTTTAGGCTAGAACCACCTTTTTTATATTTTGGTAAACCCCCAAGAGAAAATTTTGTAGTTGGTTGGAGGCATCCCTTAAGAGAATTCACTCATCCCCAAATGTGCAAAATGAGCAAACTTCGGTCATGCATTACACAAGAACTGTGAGGGCTAGAGATGAACCATCAGCTCTTACATGCATAGGGATGAGTCATATAATAAATCCTAAGATGATTTTATATAAATCATGACATATGATATGAAATAATGAGGTTTATATTATGACTAAATCTCTCAGAATGGGGTAAAAGTTGGTCAGTGGGGGCCATAGAAATTGACTCATCAACCTAATCAACAAATATTCTACATGAACATGTCTGGATGGGAAGTTTTAAGTTATAACCACATTTTTTCGATCTTGGTAGACCCTTGGGAGTAAACGATACAGTTGGTCAGAGGCATCCTTTAAGAGAATTCACTCATCTCTAATTGTGCAAAATAAGTAAACTTTGATCATGCATTGCATAAGAATTATGAGGGTTAGAGATAAACCATCATCATCTAAATACATAAGGATAGGTCCTATAATAAATTTTTAGAAGATTATATCTAACTCATGATGGATGAGATGTAGAAAAAATATTTCTCTCATGGAAAAATCTCTTAAAATGGGGTAGAAATTGGTCAATGGGGGCCATAAAATTTGACTCATCAGCCTAATTGATGAACCATTTGCACAAACATGTTAGGATAGTTATTTTTAGGCTAGAACCACATTTATAAAGTATCATTAAACCCTCATGAGTGAAAGTTATAGTTGATCAAAGGCATCCCTTAAAAGAGTTCACTCGTCTCCAAATGTGCAAAATAAGCAAACTTTCATTGTGCATTGCATGAGAACCGTGAAGGATAGAGGCAAACTATCAACTCTTACATGTGAAAGGAAAAGTCCTATAAAAAATACTAAGAGGATTTTATGTAACTCATGATGGATGAGATGTGGAAATGGGGTTTCTCTTGTGGCCAAATCTCTCAGAACAGGGTAAAAGTTGGTTAGTGAAGGTCATAGATTATGACTCATCAGCCCAATCGATCAAACATCTATGCAAACACATCAGGATAGGAATTTTTAGGCTAGAACTACCTTTTTAAAGTATTTATAGAAACTTGGAAGTAAAATTTATAGTTTATCAAAGGCATTCCTTAAGAGAATTCACTCATCCCTGAATATACAAAATGAGCAAACATTAATCGCACGTTGCATGAGAATCGTGAGGGATAAATATAAACTGTCAGGTCTTACATGTGCAAGGATGAATCTTATAATAAATAATATGAGAATTTTATATATCTCATGATGGATGAGACATAATAATGAGGCTAGTTTCATATCTAAATCTCTCAGAAAATGCTAAAATTTGGTTAGCGAGGGTTATAGATTCTGGCTCATTAGCCCAATCAAGGAACTGTTTATGTGAACACATTGGGATAGGTATTTTTAGGTTAGAACCACATTTTTTGAGTCTTGATAGAGCCTTGGAATGGAAATTTATAGTTGATCAGAGGCATCCCTTAAGAGAATTCACTCATCCCCAAATGTGCAAAATGAGTGAACTTTTTATCGCGTGTTACATGAGAACCGCAAGGGCTAGGGATGAACTGTCAGCTCCTAAAAATGTAGGGATAAACCATCTAATAAATATTATGAGGATTTTATGTAACTCATGATGGATTAGATGTGGTAATGATGTTTATTTCTTAGCCAAATCTTTTAGAACATGCCAAAATTTGGTCAACAAGGATCATAGATTCTGACTAGTCAGCCCAATTAATAAACTATCTTTGTGAACATGTTGGGATAGGAATTTTTAGACTAGAACCACCTTTGTCAGGTCTCATTAGACCCCCAAGAGTGAAATTTATATTTTATTGGAGGCATCCCTTAATATAATTCACTTGTCCTTGAATGTGAAAAATGAGTGAACTTTGGTCATGCATTACATGAGAATCATTAGGGCTAGAGATGATTTGTTAGGTCCCACATGTACAAGGATGAGCCCTATAAGAAATCCCAAGAATATTTTATGTAACTCATGATGGATGAGATGTGGTAATGAGGTTTATCTCACAGCTAATTTTAACTCATCGACCTAATCAATGAACCATCTATACAGACATGTCAAGATTGACATTTCAGGATAGAACCACCTTTTTAAAGTATCAATATACCCATAGGAGTGAAATTTGTAGTTGAGTAGAGGCATATCTTAAGTGAATTCACCTGTCCTTGAATGTGCAAAATGAGTGAACTTCCATCATGCATTACATGAGAACCATGAGGGATACAGATGAACCATCAGCTCCTACACATGTAAAGATGAGTCATATAATAAATCCTAGGAGGATTTTATGTAAATAATGATGGATGAGATGTGGTAATGAGATTTATTTTTTAGCCAATTCTCTCAGAACATTCTAAAAGTTGGTCAGTGAGGGCTATGGATTTTGACTCATCCACCCAATCAACAAACCATCTATGTAGACACATTAGGATAGGTATTTTTAAGATAGAAACACCTTTTTAAAGTTTTGGTAGGCCCTTAGGAGAAAAATTTATAGTTGATCAAAGGCATTCTTTAAGAGAATTCACTTTTCCCTGAATGTGCAAAATGAGTAAACTTCGATCGGATGTTGAATGAGAACCATGAGGACTAGAGATGAACCTTCAGGTCCTACACATGTAGGGATGAGTCCTATAATAAATCTTAGGAGGATTTTATATAACTCATGATGGATGATATTTGGAAATAAGGTTTATCTCACAGCCAAATCTCTCATAACATGCTAAAATTTAGTCAATGGGCATCATAGATTCTGACTCATTAGTCCAATCGATGAACTATCTATGTGGACATATTGGGATACATTTTTAGGCTAGAACCACCTTTGTAATGTCTTGATATACCATTAGGAGTGAAATTTATAGTTGATTAAAGGCATCTTTTAATATAATTCACTCATCCTCAAATGTGCAAAATGAACAAAATTCCATCATGCATTGCATGAGAACATGAGGGCTAGAGATGAACTGCCAGCTCTTACACGTGAAGGGATGAGCCTTATAAGAAATACAAAGAAGATTTTATGTAAATCATGATGGATGAGATGTGGAAATGAGGTTTCTCTCACAACCAATTCTCTCAAAACATGCCAAAAGTTGGTCAGTGAGGGCCATAATTTTGACTCGTCAGACCAATCGATGAACCGTCTATGTGGACATGTCAAGATAGGAATTTTTAGTCTATAACCACCTTTATAAAGTATTGTTAGGCCCCCAAGAGTGAGAGTTATAGTTGATCAGAGGCATCCCTTAAGAGAATTCACTTATCCTAGAATGTGTAAAATGAGCAAAATTTAGTTGTATATTGCACGAGAACTATGAAGGTTAGAGATGAACTTTCAAGTCCTAAACATGAAAGGATGAGTCCTATAAGAAATCCCAATAAGATTTTATGTAAATAATTATGGATGAGACATGATAATGAGGTTTATCTCACAATCAAATCTCTTAGAACATGTCAAAAGTTGGTCAGTAAGGGCCATAGATTTTGATTTGTTAACCCAATTGATGAACCATCTATGTGGACACATCAGGATAGGAATTTTTAGGCTATAACCACCTTTTTAGGTATCTATAGACCATCAAGAGTGAAATTTATAGTTTATCAATGGCATCCTTTAAGAGAATTCACTCATCCCCAAGTGTGTAAAATGAGCAAACTTTCATCACACATTATACATGAACCATGAGGGCTAGAGACAAAATGTCAGCTCTTACACATGTAAGGACAAGTCATATAAGAAAATCCAAGAGGATTTTATGTAACTTATGATGGATGAGACATGGTAATGATGTTTATCTTTTAGCCAAATATCTCAAAAAAAACTAAAAGTTGGTCAATGGGGCTTGTAGATTCTAACTCATCAACCCAATCAATAAACCAACTATGCAAACACATCAAGATAGGTATTTTTAGGTTAGAACCACATTTATCAGGTCTTGTTAAACAATTGGGAGTGAAATTTTTAGTTTATCAGAGGCATCCATCAAGAAAATTCACTCATCCCTAAATGTGCAAAATGAGCAAACTTCTATTGCACAATATATGAGAACTGTGAGGGCTAGAGATGAACCATCAACTCCTACATGTGTAGGGATGAGTCATATAAGAAATCACAAGGGGATTTTATGTAAATCATGATGGGAAAGATGTGGAAATGAGGTTTCTCTCATAGCCAAATCTTTTAGAACATGCTAAAATTTGGTCAGCGAGGGTCATAGATTTTGACTCATCAGCCTAATTAATAAACCATCTATGTTGACATGTTGAGATAGACATTTTTAGGATAGAACCACCTTTTTAAGATATTGATAGACCCCTGGATGTGAAATTTTTATTTGATCAGAAGCATCCCGTAAGACAATTCACTTATCCCCAAATGTGCAAAATAAGTAAACTTCGATCATGCGTTAGATGAGAACTGTGAGGGCTAGAGATAAACTATTAGCTCTTACACCTATAGGGATGAGTCCTCTAAGAAATCCTAGGAGGATTTTATGTAACTCATGATGGATGAGATGTAGTAATGAGGTTTATCTCACAACTAAATCTCTTAGAACATGTCCAAATTTGGTCAATGAGGGCCACAGATTCTGACTCATTAGCCTAATAAACAAACCATTTATGCAAACTATCGAGATAGGAATTTTTAGGATAGAACCACCTTTGTTAGTTCTTCATAGACCCCCAGGAGAGAAAGTTGTAATTGATCAGAGGCATCCCTTATGTACATTCACTCATCCTTGATTGTACAAACTGAGTGAACTCCTATCATGTGTTACATGCGAACAATGAGGGCTAGAGACAAACCATCAGGCCCTCCACGTCTAGGGATGAGTCCTATAAGAGAGCACTGATAAGACTATTTTTATGTTTTATTGAAAGGATAAACAAAGAAAATGTAAAAAAGGATTTGCTTAAGGTAGATGAAATTAATAAAAATTGTTTTGGCTTCTCTTCATTTCAAGAAGATAATCTTCTCTACTCACGACACCAACCATGTGAAGGTGGAAGCTTGTTTAGTGCCACTAACCTACCTTTAAATTATTAGTAAAAAAATAAAAAAAGAAATAAACACATAATCATAAAATAGTTGAAAAGTAAAATACATTAAATCTTTAATAACTTTATTATATTAATTTGAAATACTAGATAAACTTACTAATTCAATCTAATGTACCTTCAAGATTAACTCTATTTGTAAGTGCTTCACGAATCACTTTGTGTTCAAATTCATGCACTTTACACAAAGTTTTATTGTGAGGCTTTCCATGATATTTTATCATTTGAATCTTTGTAGCAATAACAAGGTTCAAATTTTGAAGCACCGTCTTATGTGTTTCAAAGTCCTAAAATAAAAATTGTTTTTTTTTTTTTAATAATAGTCCCTACGAATCCAAGTTATAGTAACCACTATGGATCCAATGGGATAATTTATCTCTTCTCCATCCATAAAATTTGTGTTTAATTTTTTTTACCTCTACGTAATGACACAAGTAGTAGTCTATTCCCTCATCATTGTTTTCAGATGCAATCACTACGAAAACATACCCTAGATTTAAAGTATAATAAAATTATTAGTACATCTAGAAAAAATAAAAATATAAGTAATATCTAAGGTTTTATATTTAATTAAAGAATAAATTATACCTAGTTGCACAAGATCTGAGATGTGGTCAAAGTCAACTGATGATGCCATTTCATGATCTATCAATTGTTGGAGTGAATGGCCACTCTCTACAGGTGATATGGGTCTAAAATACCTTTTGTCAACCCATTATTTTGAGTTACATTCATTCCAATTAAATTCCATACATGAGGAATAAAAACATGCCATATCCCTAGTATAAATAGTCCATGAACTTGAATTTGAGCTTTGAATGGATTAGAAAATACTTGATCCAGGTACTATAATATGATCTTCATACATTACTTTATGTTGTTCCTATATTAACTAAAAGAATCTTCACACATGATAATGTTTATCTGATCTATGACAAATAATTTCATTACACCAACTCACAATACTTGCTGCATCGATCAAATTAGCACCATCCTTGTTCTTTGCCTGCTCTCTTTTAAGGGATCTTTTTACACATGCACCAACACCATCATGTTCCCATTTTCCATGCCCAACCTCAAATAAGATCCAAAAATGTTGAATGCCATTCTTCTTATGCATTGTACTTAACCAATAAAACATTCAAGAAATTTTAAACTACCCTACACAATTATCTAACCAAATTTAGTGTGTATCAAACATGATTTATCTTTCATTCATATTCATATAAAATATCTCAAAACAATCCTGGATAAACTCTAGACAATACGATCTGTCATCGCTCATATAAAAATGGTACTCCCTCAAAATATTTCTATTGTCATCTGTGTTATCAGGTGCATGTCTAGATGTAATATGAACAAAAATTCCAACTTTAATTGAATTATAATATTGGGATTGAACCTCATTCTATGGTTGTATTGTGTAGTTTTTAGAAAAATCCATAATCAAAATAATGGTGCCAACTGAGAAGTTGTCCTTGCATACTTTAAATTGATTATCTAACCATTTTGATTTGTTTGTATGTCTTACATATTGTTAAATATTATTATTTTTGAATTCAAACATGAAATCACATACAAAAACTTTGGTCATAACCAATTCACATCTTGATGACTCTTTTTCATCTTTTAACACATACTTAACAAATTTGTACTTCTTATAATCAACTAGTTGCTTTATAAATTCATGTGAAATATCTTCATGTAAACAAATCATCAAATTTGACAAACCACCACAACTATTACATATTCCATGTAAACATTGTTTGGTAAAAAAAATTGTCCCTCAGGTCTTTGACAGAAAAGACCTTGGATTAATTCTCTTGATGTTTTAGGCGGGGAAGACACCATACATTCTTGCAAAATCTCATTAGTATGTAAAGTACAATGTACATGATGAAAAACATCAAAATTCATATAAAATTCAACATGTACCCTACAAAAACATGTGGTGCATGCTTGGTTGATTTTAAAATAGAAAGGCTTGCACATCTCAAATGACCTTTGGCTAATTATTAATTGGCCATTAAAATTTTCAATAAATTTTTTATAAAATTTTATTTGCGTCATGCCTAAAAAATGTTTTGCATGTGGCTCATGATTTTTTGAGCCTTTTATTTTATTAAAAACATATTTTACATTAGATGAGACCCTTGTATTGTCGTGCCAAAAAATTTCAATCAATTGTTTTGTTCTTTCAACCAATACCTTATCTTTTCATGGGAGTGTACCACTAAACATCCAACAATCCATGAATGAAGGGTCATCGATCCTTGTTCTTATTTTTATGGAATTTATTAGAGATTTTCTATTTAAATTTAAGGATTTACTTGTTTTACTAGGAATTCAAGCTTTATATGTTGACTTACTCATTATAGATTCCATTATTACTTGTCTTGCCACATTACTATCTTTATTATGACTTTTATTGCCTATTACATTAAATGCATTAAATAGATTCTTTACTATTATACTATTTTTTCCCTCCATATTTAATGTTATTAACCCAAAATTATGCATCACAAGGCACATTTTTTGCATTTTCATTAATTGAATAAATAGTTGACATCGTTCTGTATGGCTTTTATTCTTAAATGCATAGTTCCATACACATTGAGCATGATAGTGAATTGTTATTTTTGACATTTTACCTTCCATAGCTTCTATTATTTTTTCATCTATTTTAACTAAATACTTTGGTGTTCATCTTATTATCCTTGGAGGTGTGGGTGCAGAAGCTATATTTTGTATTAAATTAGATGGTGTTAACACTTCAACCATAGTAGGGGCATTAGAGGGTTGACTATCAAAATTAGGAGTTATGGGCAAATTAAATTCCTCTTCATTAGGAGACACATGATTCGGGGTCATTATTTGATGTTGATTATCATCACACTCAAAAATTTCATTATGAATGGATGTTTCATTATATTATGTTTGTCCATATGTTTCATCCTTCATTACAAATTCATTACTTGCATGCTCTACATTTTGAATTTCATCTTACAACAAAGATTGACTTGGTTCTCTTATCTCATTTGAAGACATATGTAAACCAATTTCTATAGAATTGGGCATGCTATTTTAATTAGAAGTATTACCTAGTGTAGAAGAAGAACCTTCACCTTACCTAGAAGCTCTTATGGATGCCCTCCTATCTACTTGTATTTTTCTTTATTTTTCTCTTTTCTCTTCAATTTCTTCATTTTGATCTCTTTGATTGGTCTTTGGTGATAAATTCCCGACCCCATTATTTATCTTTACCAAAATAAGATAATTGTAGATGTAAAATTGAATAATTCTTTGTGATTCAAATAAAATAGATGAGCAATTCATTAAATTTGCACAGTTACAACAAAAAAACTAGTTTGTAATTTAGAAAGTACAAAATAAATGACATATTTTCATTGAAAATGCAAAAAAAAATCATGAATCACAAAGGGTGTGCATGCTTTCAAAATCACGCATGCCCTTTGGGATCTATATACCAACAAGTAAATGCATTAATTCACCCATTAGTAAATGTGAAAAGTGCATACACCCTTTGTATAGGGTGTATGCCCTTTTAATATTTAAATTTAAAAATTTATTATTTCCACTTTCCTTCCAATTTTCCCTTAGTTTTAGGCCTGGGTGTCCTGAACCTAGCCAAACTCTGTCATGGATCAAACAAGAAAATTTATAAAAAATTTAGGGTTTTTTTCCTTTTTATCGACACGTCTGATTAGACAGCTTTTATTATCTTAAAAAAATTATATGGGTTTGTAGATCAGAAAGTGTAGTTTTTAAATATATAATTTTTTTAATGTTAGAATATTATTTATAATTATTATTTAATTTCTACATAACATACTTCCTTATAGTCTATATACATATCATCACAAATTCCCTTATAACTTTTTGAATATTAATCAAACACTTATAAAATTTATATCTCAACAATATACATATTGTAACTATGCTTTAAAAAAAATTAATTTTCATGAAGTTAAGGTCATAAATTTGTTCATACACTTGTAGTTTCAATTTTCCAGTTGTCTTGACTTGTAAAATTATTTAAAAATTATATATATAATAAAAATTAATAAAAAATATTCTCAACAATATTCAACATTTCACCTATCTATATATGATATTTCATATAAAAATTCAATCATTACTAAAACAATGTGTGTTCATACACATGCACTCTCCTTATCTTTTAAAAAAAATAACCAACCTGTTGTCATAAATGCAACCATTTTGCACATTTTTATCATCTGGGTATTGGAAAAAATTATATATTTAGAAACTAAATTCAAAATTCCAAAATTCATGTTTTTATGTCATTGTCAAATTCCTTTTCAAAGTATCTCTAACCTTCTATCCAAGTTCACCTATTATTATTTTCAAAAAAAAAGTGTTGCTTTATACCCCTCCTTTTGTCCCTCATTCTCTTACATCTACTTGATGATGAGGCCATATGACCGGTACATCATCTAATACCATTCCACCTCTCACACCATGCCAATCCCTCATATGGTGGACCCAATATGATAAAACCATAAAATGATATAATACTAGGTGTGGTAATCCAAACTAACAAGGTAGATGATAACACAACTAAGGATCTATCCACCATAGATAGTGCTTAGTGATCCTCACTTGTGTCTATGCTTACATAGTGGATGGCCATGATGGCCAAACATTCAAAATTCAAACATATGGATACTAAATTATCTACCCATGTTTCACTATTTGTAATGACAACTCATGGGAAATCACCTATAAAGTATGATCTTTTGTCCATCTCCACACTCATGGAAGGGCATCATCCATGACATAGGGAAACCATGCTATCTATACATAGGGTAGTGCTCATAAATCTAGCTCCCCAAAAAAATAATAGGTCCCATAGGCTATTATCCTCTTTATAAAATTATGTACAAATCATGTACCAAATTTACCCAAATAACTAAACCTAAATCATACAATATGCCATGATATAACATAGATCAACATAGGTATATAATATCCAATGGCACTTTGCCATCTCACTTATGATAAATCACTTGAGCTATCATAAGTTTAATAATCACCTTATTGATATCTATAATGGTTGATACATATACATCAAATAAATTAACACACAACCCTCACACTTCATACCTATTTGACCGTATATCCCACACAGATAAATCCTTTCTCTCATTAAAGGAATCTTGGGTATGGCATGACATAGGTGTACCCATAATATGTAAGTTTAGGAGAGAATTGTTGGGAGATCAAACCAACAATAGATTACAATTGTGACAGCAATAAACGCGGAATTAAATCAGATTGACAAGTAATTAGAATGATAATAACAAGAACAAGAGATACAAGAAAACACCCTGAAAACTTGTATTAACAAACTCTTTACAAAAGGAATACAATTGAAGAAAGCTTCTTTCTTCCACACCTCTCCTAGATGTATAGATCTCTCAATAGATCTCTATTCCTCAAGAGCTCTCTCTCTCTCTCAAGAACAATCAACTCCAACAAGCCTGGATTGATTCAATTCTGTACTGTTCTTCACACACCAATTCTACTACAATACAATAAGCTAGGAAGATCTAATTCTTCATATAGAATTAGGAGACTTGAGCATGTACTTCCAAAAAATAGTTAAACCACTTAAACAAGGGCTCTAAAAATAGTAATGCTAATAATAGAGACTCGAGCTTGAGTCTACAACTCAAACTTATCATGCAAACACTCGCTTCTGTCCACGGAAATAGCTTTCTGGACACGCAGGTAACCGACGTCGGTTCCTGCTGCTTGTCTGTGACCGCCATCGGCCGATTCTCTACCGACGTCGGCGTCTCTGTAACTACCTATGACCGACGTCGATCGCTTTTGACCGATGCCGGTGTCTGTGTAGACCCGAACCTGATAATGAATGCTCCTTGGTGAAGTTTTTAGCTCCACACCCTAACAATCTCCCACTTGGAGATAAACAGCTGCACCAGTACCTGTACAACAACATCTTCTAGCTCCTCCATCTTCAACTCAATCATGAAGACCAACAGAAGTTGAATGAAGATTCAACTTCTCTTTTGTAACCAGCTTGGTTAACATATCAGTAGGGTTCCTATCTGTATGGATCTTCTCCAGCTTCAACGCACCATCTTCCAATACCTGTTGTATGAAGTGATACCTTAGCTGTATGTGCTTTGTTCTTGAATGAAAGGCTGAATTCTTAGCCAAATGGATTGCACTCTGACTGTCACTATACAATCTGCAACTCTCATGCTCCCAACCAAGCTCATCCATGAACCGTGTCATCCATATCATTTCCTTGCTAGCTTTTGTGGCTGCAATATACTCTGCTTCTGTAGTTGACAAGGCAACAACCTTCTGCAACTTAGATATCCAGCTAAACGCCATTCCACCTACAGTAAAAACATAACCTGTAGTGCTACTCCTGCCATCTAAATCACCTGCCATATCTGAATCTACATAGCCATGTAGAGAAGTATCTGAACCTCCATAGCACAAGTGCTTACTGCTGGTTCCTTTCAGATATCTAAGGATCCACTGAACTGCTTTCCAATGTTCCTTACCTGGATTGGCCATATACTTACTTACCACTCCCACTGCTTGGGCAATATCCGGTCTAGTACACACCATTGCATACATCAAACTCCCTACTGCGGAAGAATATGGAACCTTACTCATGTACTCTACCTCATCATATGAATTAGGACATTGTTCTTTACTCAACTTAAAATGTCCAGCCAAAGGTGTGCTTACCAGTTTAGCATCCTGCATATTGAACCGTTTCAACACCTTGTCCACATAATCTTCTTGAGACAATATCAACTTGTGATTTTTCCTGTCTCTCTTAATGCTCATGCCAAGGATTTTCTTTGCTGCTCCCAAATCCTTCATAACAAATGTTTGAGCTAATTTTACCTTAAGCTCTGAGATATCCTGCATGTGAGACCCTACAACCAACATGCCATCTACATACAACAATAGAATAATATATCTACCATTATCAAATCTCTTGAAGTACACACAATGGTCTAATTGACACCTACTGTAGCCATGCTCAGTCATAAACCTGTCAAATTTTAAGTACCATTGCCTAGGAGCTTGCTTGAGGCCATACAAGCTTTTCTTCAACCTGCACACAAACTTCTCCTTACCCTTGACCTCGAATCCTTCTGGCTGTTCCATATATATTTCCTCATCCAAATCTCCATGAAGAAACACTGTCTTAACATCTAGCTACTCAAGATGCAAATCCTCAAAAGCAACCAAAGACAAAACAACCCTTATTGAAGTCATTTTAACAACAGGAGAAAAAATCTCACCAAAGTCAATACCTGGCTTTTGTGCAAATCCTTTTACCACTAATCTGGCCTTGTATCTCATCTGTCTATTCTCACCTTCCTTCAACCTGTAGGTCCATCTATTCTTAAGTGTTCTCTTACCAGCTGTCAATTCAACCAAATTCCATGTTTGGTTCTCTCTTAAGGACTCCAACTCCTCAACCATGCCACGCTCCCACTCACTCTTGGACTCCACCTGTATTGCTTCTTCAAAACTCTCTGGTTCTCCACCATCGATTAGCAATAAATAAAATAAAGGAGAATATCTAATTGGAGGCTTACTCACCCTTTCTGACCTCCTGATGGGTGTCTGAGACTCGTCCACAACACGCTGTCCACCCAAATTCTCTGACAGTGACCGACCTCGATCACCTCTAGACCTGTTACTAGCCGACGTTGGTTCTGCCTGATCGACCTCGGTACCTGTATGGCAGATGTCGGTCTCTGTATGGCTGATGCTGGTTTCTGTCCTGCCGACGCCGGTTCCTAACCTACCGATGTCGGTCTCTGTGTTTTCCTGTAAGTGATTATTTCTTTTTCCCGTGAGCTCATCTTGGACTTTCACCTCATCCAATTCACCATTTCTCTGCTCAAATTGATTCAAATTCCTTAGCTGATCACAATACATCACTCTTTCATTGAAAACAACATCACGGCTCCTGATTACCTTGTTAGTTTCTAGATTCCACAATCTGTAACCAAAATCATCTGAGCCATAGCCAATAAACGTGCATCTCATAGACTTATCATCAAGCTTCTTTCTATTTTCCTTATCTATATGCACAAAGGCTTCACAACCAAAAACTTTGAGATATGAGAGATCTACCTTTTTACCTATCCATGCCTCTTCTGGAATACCACCATCCAGAGCTGTAGAGGGTCCTCTTTTAATCAGGTACACTGCAGTGTCAACAACTTGTGCCTAAAATTGTAAGGGCAAACCGGCATGCAATCTCATACATCTTGCACGCTCCATTATTGTCCTGTTCATTCTTTCAGCAATTCCATTCTGCTGAGGTGTCCTTGGAACCGTCCTTTGCCTACGAATTCCATGCATGTAACAATAATCTCTGAACTTATGACTGCAGAACTCACTGCCATTGTCTGATCTCAGGCACTTTAATCTTTTACCTATTTCATTCTCAACCATAGCTTTCCAAACTTTAAAAGTATCAAATACATCAGATTTCTTTCTAATACAATAGATCCATACCTTCCTTATGGCATCATCTATGAAAGATACATAGTACAGTGATCCTCCAATGGAAGCAACCTGAGCTAGTCCCCACACGTCTGTGTGAACAAGCTCCAACTTGTGCCTCTTCTTAGTAGACCCAGTTTTGAGAAAACTAACCCTTTTCTATTTTCTAAATACACAGTGCTCACAAAACTCTAGATCTATGCCTTTTAAATCTGAAAGCATACCTTTAGACTTAAGAATTGACATCCCCTTCTCACTCATGTGGCCAAGCCTTGAGTGCCACAATTTAGCATCCACATCTGAAGTAGATAATACAGAAGGAGATTTGTGAGTAACACAATTACACAAATAGAGAGTACCTTCTCTCTTACCTCTGGCCATAATAAGTGCACCCTTGGTCACCTTCCAAGATTCTGCTGTGAGAGTTACTGTACAACCCTCATCCCCTAACTTTCTTGCAGAAATCAAATTTCTCTTCAAGCTAGGAACATGCATCACATCTCTCAACACCCATGTGTTGCTATTCTGCATCTTCAGCTACACTTTACCTTTGCCAATTATTTTACAGGGCTCATCATCCCCTAGATACACTATTCCAAAATCTACATGGATATAGTCACTGAAATATTCTCTATTAGGAGTAGCATGAAAAGATGCACCAGAATCTAATACCCAAGATTCTATATTATTATACAGAGATAAAATTAAAGCATCCTGTGCAATACCTACAATCTTGGCTTCTTCCTTTCCTTCATGCAAGTTGTCCTCCTTAGGCTTTGACCAACAATCTCTGCTTATGTGCCCCATCTTTCCACAATTCCAGCATTGTGGCCTTCTGCCATTTCTAGATTTAGATCTGCCTTTCCCCTTTGATTTGGATCTTGCTCTGCCTTTCTTGCTCTTCTCCTTCTGCCTTCCCCTGCTCTCAAAACTTAAAGCATTCCCGGATGCCTCTTCTGTGCTTTTGCTGCGTATTTCTTCATTCAAGATAACACTAACAACATCCTCTACTTTCAAAATATTTGATGCAGATGCAGTATTACTTACTGCCA